>JAHQIW010002638.1:0-142071 GCA_019055375.1 Parelaphostrongylus tenuis
TTCACCCAACGCAGAATTCAGACGAGGTTCAAGCTTCCTCGAACAAGACTTACCATACGGACGACAACGGCCTCATCGATGGTGCACCGGGTGAAGCTGCACATACAGAGAACAGAGAGCCCCCGAAACTGCTGCAGAAACTCTCGATCCATTAATGTTCAGTGATATATAAATCTCTGAATCTCAGAGGGAATCGAACACGCGGTGTTTCCTTCGAGAAACGCATGCAACTCGTGTCATGAAAAACTAGGCAGTGTAAGAGGAAGATTTCAAGCAATACTGCACGGAACGAAAACTCTTCGAGAGCTGAAATGTCTTTCGAGATGGACGCAGTCAAAAGCAGCCAATCCAGGCAAACGTTGCTGGAACACCATCCAGACGCACCACCCGAACGGGCATCCAGACACATCGGCCGAAGAAAGCACCCACTTCTTCACAAGATGTGCCTACACCTGTGCGGATGAGGCATCTGCACCATCGAACGAGGCAAGAAAATAGCCAAACGAGTAGCCGAACGGAGTCATCAAGCCAAAAACGATCCTACCTCAGCTTGGAGAACTACAAAGTACGTTTGAATTCAATCAGTTCGTTCAAAGTCATTTCCTGTACCTTTCAAGCATTGTCGCTAAATGTATACGTAGGACACCAAAACAACCAAACCATTGGCACGGTCAATCAAACACCTAGTACGTACCTTTCGAACTTATGAAGCCGAGGTAAATGGTCTAATTTAAGCGCGGACGGCACGAAGAAGAGGAAGAGATCATGTATACTATCCGAATGGGAGGGCCGAAGCAGACACGGTGTACCGTAAAAGTTCAACATACCCGAAAAGAACGAGTCACAGAAACACTCGTCACAAACTGGAGACAGCAGAAGATCATATCGCCACTGGAGAAGACTATATCATAAAGCTGGAATTGTCGCTTAATATGTCGTTGTTACGCTGTTATATTACTGTGATATTGTCTCAACTGTTGTATATTACAGGTTATTCGTTTTTTGTACCATCGGTAGAATTCGTTCGTTATATGTATGTAAAAGTATTATAACTCAACGGTGCTCTCACTTCTGAATCGTCAAGACGCACATGATATAAGATCTACACAACCGAGCAAACGGCGTTCAACGTGCATTCATTTTACAAAACACATAGCCGCCGATAAACCCATCCCACTAGTGGTACACGAACAAAACCGCCACAACCTAAGTTTCTACGAAAAATCCAATCGGCACAGTTCTGAATTGTGGTCAAGAAAATCATTCAACCAGTAGTACTGCTGGGTGATCGTCAAGTGACACGCATAGATTATCAGAGCGCTCGATTTATTTCAGTACTATCGGAACTTTTATACCTGTATATTTGTTATCCATGGATTGTACTCCAGTCTTAGAACTTGCTTGTTTCCAATCAAATCTAGCGCTCCAAGCTCTGGAGGTAGTACGGTCAGCCTGTTACCTAGAATCTTTTCATGAATCTTCTAGCTATTTCACTGACAAAAAAAACTATTGCAGATACTTGTAAACCTGCAGTTATCGGTGAGCTTTTGATATTCCTTAGATACCTTTCGAGTAAGATTTTATGTAACCGTTAAGTAGACAACTACGGATCAAAACATACAAACCTTGGATGTGTAGTTCTTTTAAATTAGTCAAATGGCCGATTTCTCGTGGAATTGTTAGCAGATCGTTATCACGGAGGACAAGAATCTGAATAACATTTAAGTGATTTCTCTTACATTCTCTACGAAATTAGAGAATTCTCAAAACACCTGGAGGTTACGAAGGTTCATCACGTCTCCAGGAAGCATTTCAAAGTCATTATCACCCAGATAGAGCGCTCGCAAAGTCTCTGAAACTATGAAAGTGGTTTTGTTAGGACCTGTACTAAATTGCAATTAGACTAGCTTTTTTGTCAAATAATGGTGATTTCACATGCTCAGTTCAAATTATGCATCTATTATAAAATAAACGATCACGCAGATATAAGCTCAACTGATCCCAGAAATCCCCTCCCAGTCTAATACTTGTGACTTTCCAAATTGGCCTAAAAAGTCAACGAAATTTACAAAGTGATTTGCAAATAAAATTCAAATACGATCCTTACAGTGGTTCAAAGGTCTTGAGCTCTATAATGCCAAATTCTTCGATCGGAACTTTTCTTAACAGCGCTTAGCTTGGTGAAGATCTTCTAAAGCAGTGAAGAAGTAGGTCTCTGGTCCTATCCACTTCCTGCCACTCTCCTAAGTACCTGGAAACGCAAGCGTCTAGCAAAGTCTAGCTGTCCTCAAGATTGCAGAGAGATCTGACTCGAAGCAATGTTCTATGTCATGCATGAAGAAGGTGGAATTCTTTAGCAGCAGACGGAATAACACTCGGAATGTTCCGGAATTTGGGGCGATAATGCGAGAAAACGAATAAAATGCTAGAATTATTGAGATCCCCACACTTAATAGCGACTGTAGGTCGTGTAAAATAGAAAGTAGAGAAAGCGTCATCGTCAAGACGTTGCAAGAAAAGTGACAGTTGATTAGAGAGATGTCAAGTGAGTCAGATTAACAAGACTGAGATGCGCTGCCCAACCTAACTTTCGATTGAGGACCATTACTCTGGCAAGGCTGTATGTATTAGGCGGAATTCTTGCAGGATTTCTACAGTTCCATTACATTTGATATATATTAGGTTATCGGGAATCTTTACGACCTTTAAAGTACTTTCCGTAGGCTGCTCTAATCGCAGACCTCAAGACTTCAGACCACCGTGCATTCAGAAGCTCTTCCCTAGCTCATGGCTTCATAACTTGTTGAGTCATCATCACTGTTTCGTGCCTGCATTCAATCAGATGGAGAAAACTATGGGATGTTCACGCTTTGTAAACATTATTTCGCTCAAACATTGTGATCGTGAAAACAACTGGAAATGTTCGAAAACAATATTAATTATATTTTTAAAGTCGACTTCCCTTTAGCCTCAGCAATACCAACCAGAAATTGCTTCTTTTATGATTTGTCCAATACCATGAAAATGATATTATGCCACATATTAGTGTTTTAATACCTTTAATATATCGTATATTGCTAAATTATGATTACTCATATATGGTTTTTCAAGAAAAACTTACCTTGATTTGCTGACGCGAGATTGGTAAAGTAGTAGTAGTAGTTAGTAATTCGGCTGAGGTTTCGGCGACAAGCCTTCTTCAGAGGCTGGGCGCATTATTAGACTAATAGTTTGAAAATATATTATCAGGCTCTGAAGAAGGCGGGTTGCCGAAACCTCAGCCGAATTACTCATACTTCATCTACTACTTTACCAATCACTCGCGTCAGCAAATCAATGTAAGTTTTTGATTTCCATATATTGTTATCAATGCCGAAGTTTATCGAAAATCGAACTTCAAATTCATGATTATTTACTTATCAGATAATCTGTCAACGTCGAATTATCAGCCAAATCAGGAAAGCAACTCGACGTTATATATAGATTATCTATCTATTCAATTACTTACCTATTACGACAATTTTTCCTTTTTTTTATATGTTGCATGAACAAGGACAACAATCATTTTCTATAAGTTACTATATCCCTTTAAGAACCAAACGGAACGTTTCGTACACATGCCGCGCGACGTCAAATCTCACTTAGCTACTGTAATGGCGCGTCGCGTCGTCATTCCATGGACGTGACGCCGCTGCTATCAACACTGTCTCAAGGATATAGTTGCACGGATTTCGATAACGTTCGGAAAGTTGACGCATCAAAAAGAAGTGCGCTATAATCATTAGATGCATTGAAATGAAAAAACGTCTCACCGATGAAAAAGAAGTTTCCGGAAGACTCCTCTCATTCAAATTGTTGTAAGTCAAATCGAGAATCTCCAGAGATTTGAACGAACCAAAACCACGAGGAAGGACATTAAGGCGGTTCATCCTGAACGGAAATAATTCAAGTAAGTAGTAGAAATATTCAGGATCAAAAGTTAAGCATTTTCAGACTATTTACCAACGAATTCCTAAAAATGAAATCCACTGACCCCACGTTTAATATTCGCAGCTTAGACAGACTTGAAATCGATGACGGCAGCTCTTCGATCTGGTTATTCCACAATGTGAGAATCTAAACCAAAGCTCCCATGTAAGAAGACACCTGATTTTTGAAGCTTTCATTTATACCTTCTTAACCCTTTCAGGACCATGGACCCAACGCACTGCGTCTCGACCCCACCGTGTTGCGTCTAACAATGGGGTCTAATCCCAGCGTGTTGTATCTAACCGTGACATGCTGGGAGCTCAGACGCCATTGTTATGCACAACACGCTGGGGTTAGAGTCGTAGAGGATTGGGTCCATGGTCCCGAAAGGGTTAAGTCAGTGCTAAATCCGGACGGGTCTTTCCACAACTGACGACAATCCCCCTAAACGTTTTATTTAATGTTCTATAAACTTACAGACAAAACATCTCGCATATTAGGCAAAATTCACTTCAGCTAACCTGCAAGTTCTCCAGATTCGCGATGTTAGGTGGTATGGAAGTGAGCTTGTTATGACTGAGCGTCAACCTTGTGAGATAGGTCATCTCGACTAAAGTGAAATATCGTTGAAAAAAAGCTACTGAACAGAGAGTGAAGGTTTCAAATCTTCAAATCAACACAAGAATGAGAAAACTTCCTATAACCGACACAGTCGAGGAATGGCGTTCAAGGAGGTTAGATTCCGATCCACATGATCTACTTCGGTACTTGGCTCGTCTCTCCTTTTGTCCTTCGGCATCCTCCTTCCTTCAAATAAATTGCCAAGTAAGTAGATCGAACATATACAGTAATAAACACGGCATCTTAATCTTTGCGACACCGTGGACCCATGGCCTCTGTGTCTCTAGCCCTCAACGCTCTGCGTCTAACAATGACATCTAACCCCAGCATGCTGCGCCTAACAATGGTAAGCCGGGGTTAGACGCCACTGTTAGACGGCAACACGTTGAAGGTTATAGACGCAGAAGCCGTGGGTCCACGATCCCGTAAGGTTAACGCGCGCGAGCGCAATTCTATAGATTCAATGGCTTGGTCTTTTCTAATTACTGACATAGAGGGCAGATAGTGATAGATCACAGCACATGCGTGGAACACTTCCGTCCTGATGAAGAGCGATGAAATTCAACGAACTACATGTAGCCACATACATCTGCTTGGGCTCGTGTGGTACAGTGATTAGAGGTATCTGGTAACACACAGGTGGACAATGGTTCGAAGCCTCCCGCGTCCATGGCTAATCAAGGCTCATCCGTCCGTACCACACTTGTCTAGGGGGATCGCAACACTGGCTTGATACATCGACCATGAGTTATTGTAGAAGCTAAATATGCATTCAAGCACCTCAACAACGCTTGATGAACTTGAGGATTGATCAACGCCGGAAGCTTCTGTTTCCCATTTGACCCTTTCAGAATCAAGGATCCACGGGCTCTCCATCTCTAGTCCCCAGCGTGCTGCATCTAACAATGCCAGGCTGCTGTGCTACCAATGCCACGCGGAATCTTCGTTTTCTTATTGCTAGAGTCGAGTCGTCTTCGGCTTTCCGTAAACTATGAAATCCTGACATTGTTCGCAAATGATAAGGGTCATCGTGATCCGTGAACTTTTCAGAGTTTTTCTCCGCTGTAAAGAGCTTATTTACCTAAAATCTTAGCATTCACTTGAAAGCTTAAATCTCGGGATTTCAACATTGTGTTTCGTTTTAGCAAACGCCTTCTTACTGCGCTGTAACACTGAAAATAAAAGTATGTTTCACATTCGTCCGGCTTCATTTGCTCGGCTAAAGACTGCGAATCGCTTTTCATTGAACTATACCAATACTCATCAATCGATAGCACAAATCTCAGGGATTCCCAATCTAAATCTCATTTTTGAAGGTCTTCATAGTGCACTTCAAAAGAAAAGTCAAATTACGTCTCACACTAGTAGTTTTCCTTGCACTTAAGGGTGATATAAAGGCACAAAATGACCTGCGTAAAGGGAAAATTATGTTTCATCAGAGAAGTACAAAAACCTAAAGTTGTTTTTCCAGAACAACCACAAAACCCTTATCGAAATAAGGCCCCCTTATGGAAATCGATCAAGCTATCACCCGTCAAAAGTTCATACCTGGATACCTGGATACCTGAGCAGCCCGTCTTCACTGCAAGCGCGAGCGCCATAACAGGAAACTTTTCTTCCCTGGAGTTCCCATGTAAGCCTAATCAGGGCCTCCTCAGATCGTCTCCTCATCAGAGCAGTCGCCGGCCCTTAGATCAGAGGGAGATTACCACACTACGCAGACCGACAGCCCAGAACACCTCTCAGCCACGATGAGGCTCGTAAACCATTTAGAAAAGCGTCAAGCGAGGCTAGAACCCACACCTCATTCGCTATAGCGTCAGAAAGAGCGACAGTGTACAGATGGGCGTCAGTGGCTGTAACGGATAGAGCACGCATTACCGGAAAGATGTCAAGTGCGGGTTCTAGTCTCGCCTGACGCGAAAGTTTTGCACATCGCTCTACATCTATGGGCATATATTTATAACATCATAACACCGCTATAAGCGGTTAAATAAAACGAATATCACTTCGAAAAGGTCGATCGGCCGCACAGTGCAACTCGCAAGAGACGCTCGATTTTCGTTATTCAACTAGGGTTTATCCTATATTTAGAAGATCAAAACTCTCGGTTTTTGTGTTCACTCTGATACTCCATAATTTCTCTTTACATGATCATATGCTTTCGCACATATATAACTTTTCTGTACGATAGTAACTTTGAGTTTGAAACATAATCCTCTTTCCGCTCTTACAACGTTCTATGCTATTTTTTCAAAAAACCAGTTGAAGCATCGAAATTCTCGAGATTTGGGCTATCGAATGGCTAATAAGAGTTTGGCAAAGAGCCATAGGCAAGCCGCAGCCGACAAATAAACAAAGTGTGAAACATACTTATGTTTTCGCTGCTACAACGTGATAAAGAGGCTTTTTCGAAGATCAAACCTATTCTTGATGCAGAAATTTAAGCTTTCGAACGATTAGTCAGTGTCTGAAGAGAAAAAACTGTCCAGCGAGAAACACCTCTATACAATCGTGTACCTCTGCTAATACACATCCTCTCTCAGGGGTTAAGAGCTCTAAACAACCCAAGAATCTGTAAGAATCTTCGAATTCGAGTCAAGCGACGACGAGAATGGCGGGCAGATCACAGTCGAGGACGATCGACTCTGAACAGCCAACGGCTTTTATATGTCGGACTGCGACAAATCCAAAAGAGCTCTCATTCGCTGGACAGGAACTTTTCAAGGGAACGTTAGTAATCATTCGAAAGCTTGAATCTCTGGCTAGAGCTCCACGTGTCGGTTTTCCAAAACACCCCTCTATAGCGCTGTAAAATCCAAAAAGAAAGCAATAATTTAACAGATAGCGGCGTAATTTTATATTGGATCCTACAGCATTATACAAATGGTGTTTCAAAAAACCGGCCACGTAGCGCTGTAGCCAAAGATTTAGGCTTTCGAATGATTACAAACATTCCTATGAAAAGTTCCCTAACCAGAAAATCATATCGGACTTTAAATTTGTCGCCGTCCAACATTTGAGATCTCAATCGACTCGAAACATCGACTCTGAAAAACGAGGGCGCGTCGAGACGTTCATCGAACGAAGTTTCCGCTTGGATTTTGAGGAATTAGCCGAATCATAAAAGATAAATGGGCGTAAAAACCGGTTCTAGCCTTCTATTTTGATCTATAACTGCTTACCACAAGGTTTTACACGTACACAAACAAGTAAACAACAAGCACAGGCAAACAAATAAACAAGTAAACAAGTAAACAAGCAAAGGTAAACAAATAAACAAGTAAACAAGCAAACAAAGACGCAGCATTGAGAGAATGAGGGGAAACACCCACCAGTCCGCACAGCAGCACCCTCGCAGTGGTGTGTGGGTGTGGGTGGCTGGTGCTGTACACTGTGCGCTAGAGACCGCGTCAAATGAAGAGTGTACAGGAAGCCGCCGCGCAACCGCGCACAGAGCGATTGGAGCACGTCAGAATCAGAGGGCAGCTCCGACGTGATGTAAGGTGATGGAAGACACCATAGAATTTCATGGATGAGAGCGATCTGTGCCTGGAATTACAGTGCTAGTAGTAGTGTTCGTTATGACTTCACCAATTTAGTAGCATCTATTTGTTCGTTGCGCATGTGGCGCAGTGGTTAGAGGTGCTCTATGTCGCGCACAAGGTCGATAGTTCAATCTCGCGCTCGTGGCTCACCAGCCATCCATCCGTCCGCGGTCGGTAAACTGTTACCGGACTGGTTTCGGGCTCGTCTGGGAGGATAAGCAGCCTCGATACAACGGGAGGCCACCACGGGTTATTGTAAGGGCCAGATATGTATTCAGTCACCTCAGACGAAGTTAAAAATTTAAGACGAATGCATGGCGCAATCCTTCAGGGATTGACGAAACCGTGAGCTTCATCCTTTTATCTTATTCTTTCCTTCTTTTCCTCATTTTCAAATTCTTAGCAGTTTTTATTCAATCTCATCTGACACTGTCCAGCAACGCTTCGATAAAGCATTGTGTAATCTTGAAAATCTCGATTAGCTGGTTGAGTTGCGTGGACCCAGGGGCGTGTCCGATGACTTCACAATCTCTGCCACGGTGGATGCCGACTACAACTACTTTTCGTTGTAGGACTCGCAGATAAATTTTAGAATGATTGGCGTGCAGTCTGCGCCGGCGTGTTAGACTGCTGTTTCTTGATGTTATGTGTGTAAGTGTGGTGTGAACATCAGGAAACAACACTCAGTAAGCTGGTACAGGCCGCACGCTAATCATTCCAAAACTTAGCTGCAGGTCCTGCGACGAAAAGTAGCCGTAGTCAGCGTCTACTCGCGGCAAAGGGGGTGGAGTCGTTGAACACGTTCCTGGGTCTATGGAAGTCAGCCGGTGAAAAACGATTTTGCCGGTATGAATTTAACTGATAACGACGAGGTAGGATTTTGTTGCCTCGCAATGACCTATCATCATCGTCGCTGGGAGATGTTCTCTGTGTGTCGAACTACGAGACACACTGGGAGCTTCAACCCCCCAGCAGGCCACCCAATCCGAGGAGTCCGACGCGGCTAAGAGTGAACCGTACCAAGAATGACCGCCGTCACGGTAGCCACTTGTCGCAAGGTGATAATTTCCCCTTGATCCACAAGGCAAGGTGACTTCCAGGTGTGGTGACGATCCGTGGTAGACCCTGGTCAGGCTGACCTCGGGACTCCGCGGAGCAAAAATCGGCTACTCTTGCAAGAAAATTCCTGCCTCAATGCCCTAAACACTGAGTGCTCACGTCTACGATGTTGGGGGGTGAGGCAATCGGTGAGAGGCAATCAAATCTCAGGTTCAGCGGGACGTCACTGGTAAAAATGGGGCCTCGCTAGGTCATTATGCTTGCAGCAGACCACCGCCATAGATGACACTTGCGCGAGAGAGAAACGAATGGAAACTATGTTGGGATTCGCACTACCAGTGAAGACGGCCTTCCAAGTATCAAAGTATCTAAGTACTCAGTGATGTGGAGCGGAGTGCAGAACTTTCGCGTCAAGCGCGACTGGAACTCGCATCTCATTCTAATCAGGAGCGCGTGTTCTAAGCGTTGCGCATATTTATAATATCATACCACCGCTAAAAGCGATTAGATAAAGAGAATTCAGTACTTATCCGTTAACTGAGCGCTGCTTCGACCCTTCAGGAAAGGCTTATTTTACGCTTGTTTTTGACGATTAAGTAACTCTTCGAGCTTAAATCGAAAAATTTGAGCGGTCCATTCCATCTTCAAAAGGCCTTGTTTTTGCGGTGAAAGCGGTAAAATAATATTTTGTTTTTCACTAAAAATTTTTCCTCCAGCCAAAGCTTTACCTTTGAAGTTTTAGTAACCAATCTATAGATGAAATTTTAAGAATTCCAATGATTTATTTGGTTCTGAATATGGACCTCGTATCACGCTGTAACAACGGAGAGAAGATTGGGCCTCGCATAACCAGTTTTTTCTTGATTCTTATGAAGCATCAAAAAGTTCTTCTAAAAAACTAAAAACATTATTGTAATTCCTGAGATGATCTATCGTTTGGTTCTTGAAACTATAAGAGAGAGGCGCTGGTCAGCAAAAAATCTTCAAGTGAGGAACAATTTATTATTTTTGCTCTTTCCGCGCAATAACAAAGCCTTTTTGAAAGTGAAATAAACTATTAAAATTCTTTTGATTCAAGCTAATGATTGGTCATTTGAACATAGGAAACGATTAAAAAATAAGTTTTTCCCAATGGATCGAAGTGAAGAGAGGATAGTTGAAGTGATCCATTTTTGCGAAATCCGATCATCTTTTGGCTGTTACAACGTAATACCAGGTTTTTTATAAAAATCAAATAGATCATTGGAATTACTAAGATTTTATTTATCGATAAATTGCTAAAACTCTGAAGGAAAAGCTTTGTCAACGATAAATCTTCCAATGAGAAACAAAATTTTGTTCATGCTATTTCAGCGCAATAAGAAGATTTTGTTGAAGATGAGATATACCATTCAAAATCCTTTGATTTGTGCTATCGAACAACTATTTGAACATTGGAAAAGGCCAAGAAATACGTTTTTTGCGAGGGGTCGAAACGGCGATCAAATAACGGAAAAGTACCGTGAATTCTATCTAAATACTTCTGTTGCCGTTTGATGTTCAAAATAGAAAAAAAAACTACCGCTTGTCCTTTTTTATCCTTGCTAAAATCAGATCGCTCTTATCTACGGCATTCTTAGAGTATTTCCTCTACATATTATTGAATAATATAATTGGAACAGTGAAGTGGATTAAGGTTTGAAAAAATTTTGCAAAGTTTTGATTGGGGAGAGGAACGAAGTCAGCTGGGTTTTCATAAATGGTGATATAGTACGTCTAGGCTTTGACAAAGGTGGGGTCGCCGAAATGTTAGCCATCAAATTATCCTTTTCTTCAATTAAAGCTTTCACGAGGCTAGTACTCTCCTTTCTAACAATTTGGTGACCAGTGACTTCTCCCATATGTAACGTTGGGTTTTTCAAATGATTGGACTGTTGAATTGTTTTCTACTGGATTCCGATGAATATGAAATACTGAACGAATATTCAGATATGGTATGATGTGTACGTTTGAACTCTGACGATGGCGTGGTCGCCGATATGTTAGCCACTAAATTGTGAGAAAGGAGAAATACCAACATAGTGCAAGTTTTAAGTGAAGAAAAGGACAGTTCGTAAGAAATTGTAAACATCTTTACTCATGCAAAAGTTTGAAGAGAGTAGGACATTTGAGCTGTTAGCCTTTGGATATTCAAAAATGACGTACCAATCTCGTGCATGTTCTAATTGAAGAAAAGTACAATTCGTAAGAAATCTTGCATTTCTATTACTCATGCCAAGGTTCAGAATCGAATTTCTGAACTGCAACCCTAGAATGTTTCTTAACGTTTCCTACTCACTAGCCCAATAAACTTCGAGAACGCTGATTTTATATTATAGCTTTGATTACAGCATGGCTTATTTTTCGTAAGTTATGCTGCAATTTATTACATAGAGAGTGTTTTACTGTTTTCTAACCAATTTTTAGCAGTCTGATGGCGACAAGTTCTCTCATGATCCCGCATAAGATTCGAAGATCTTGCCAAGAGAGAGCACCTACAGGACAAATCCAGCTGACATAACAATATATTCTACAAGAGCTCTGACATCAGCGATAAAATGTCATATGCGTTTTATAAGCCATGAGCAATCGACTAAGCAGCTCTGCTAGTTGGGTAACTTTATCACCTTGCTGCAAATGTTATTAGTTCGGGGTCAGTTTCTCTGTATAAGGGGTATCTTCTCGAGAAAATGACTGAACTGCAAGGCTCCATGCAACTGACGAGGTTGCAAGGCCGAAACACGTGTCTAGCATCTTCTAAGTGCCATATTAGACCTCACAAAAGGATCAGAATACGTTATCAAACAATACAGCGGTTTCTGTGGGTCAAGAGCACTGTTTCGCCCTTTAGACTATGCGTCCTATTAATATATTCACAGAATTTAATCAAATTGGAAACACCTGCCGTATTAATCAAATCCAGAGAATGATTTGAATAGTCTCATAACTTTTGCCATACAAGCTCGAATATCACTTCTTATGTAATCTTTAACTTTCTCTCTATCTCTCATTTCCAGAATCTTAAAGCGAGCAGCCTATCCATCCATCCACGAATTCTCTCTGACCAATGCGCACGTCCATCGATGATATTTTTGTTAATTCATTGAGCGACATAGCACGCCCTTATGAGCGAATGAATCAATTTAAAAATTTTCCGTTTATTCATAAACGCAGAACTGATTTTTTTTCTTAAGCTCTTTTCTGCCGTGCAAAAAAGTAAGCCAATATTTCTAATCACCCAATCGTAGTTTTCGAATGGGTGGTGAAAATTCATCGGAACATCTTACATCTTCATCTTACATTTGTCATCTTCATCTTACATTTGTGGCTGAATTGCTCAATCAACTCCACCGTTTAGAGCGTTGTTAGCGACGGGTTTGGTTGTTGCACCTCGCTCATCCGTATCCAAGCGTTCCATGTTTCATTTTTCTCTTTCTTGCCTGTCACGTCGCTTATAAGCTCCTAAACAAGAATCGGTTTTCATCAGCATGCGTAATCAAGTCAAGTTGGTACTGCTCATTCAATCGCGAAGACAAAGGCAATAATCACCATCACTAGTTAGTTATCCAGTAATCCTTACGGTTTACATTCATGCCATCGAAATTACTGAAAAAGGGGTGATTCAAAAAGTAAGTTTCATGACCTAGGTTTTGCACCCACAGGATGCTCAAAACCGGCCGTTCAATCAAAAACAAGATATGATTATGATGCTGAAAAAAATGAGGAATAATCTTGTCTTACATTTTCCGTTTTTAATGGCAGACAGCCGTAATAATATATATACTGATAAGCTCTCCATCGACAGCGAGAATACAGGAACTGTTATTTTGTCGCAAAAATGTTAATATCGTGACCGAACCAGCAACAACTACGAAGGCATTCTTATGTGGTATGCAAAGCAAACGAACTTTGCAACAAAGTGCCAAGATTTACAAGATATAGCAAGTCGTATTGACAATCAACCCTAACGCTGATTAATGTCTGAACAGCTCTTAAAAAATTTATTCCATTACTGCATAGAACTAAGTCAAGGATAAGACTCCATATCCCTTAATGCTGATATCGTTGTCATCTGCGAATGCAGATGGTTGACGTCAGCCATGAGCACGTATACCCATCGCTTGTAAGGTCATTCAGGAGGCGTTTACGCTTTTTTGAGATTTCTCATAGTCCTTTTGTCAATCTGTCATCTATTCTCCTTTCTGAGTGACCGGTGCCCATGAGTGTATCGCTATCGATATCTACATTTTCGGATTCCGTGTAAGGTAACCTTTGAAGATCTTAGCTGCGTAAGCTCACTATACGTTGTGCTTCCTAATGAATTTTAGTGGACTTCGTTTAAGTGCTCTTTAGGTGGCGCAGAAATCTTTGACGTTGAAGTATCACCTCACTTTCTTGGGCATGAGTGGTAAAACTTTGTTCCCGCATAGACGCAAAATTTACAACGCTAATACACGAAAAATTCACCAATTTATACATAGCAGTAGCGAATGGCAAAAGATTCAGTGCTTGAAATTGATCCAACGCAACTTTTGAGCATATTCCACTGAACGAATTGAGAGATGCTTGCCTAGTATTATCGGTCATTGACGGACGACAGCATAGAAATGCGCAAATAATCAATATTAAAATAATGTTGCTTGTTTAAATATAATCTGTCATACCGTTTTTTCGACTGTTTTTAAGACCTCGCTCATAGTAATATAATCTGCTAACATATTTTGAGCCTTTCATGAGGTCTGTTGCGATACTTATATGTGCATAAATGCCATAACAGACCTCATGAAAAGTCTCAAAATATTTTATCTGATCATACTGCTTTTAACGAGGTCTAAAAAATAGCCGAAAAAAAAACCATAACAATACACATTTTACCAACCGCGAGCAATCGACCGTACAAGATTGCCCGTTTGGTGATTTTATCACCTTGCGGCAACTGTAAATATTCAGGAGTCGTCGATTCCTCTATGTAGGGGATATTCACCCGCCGAAGTGACTGAACCAAAACTCACCGTGGAATTGACAAGGCTGTAATGCCGAAACACGTGTTTAGCACTGTAAAAGTGTCATAACAGACCTTAGAAAACGTTGAAAATATGTTATCATAATTGATCTGATAGCATGTTTCAAGCCTTCTAAAGGTATAATATGTCAAATAACGGCTAAACAGAAGAAGATACTGAATTATTCAAACTATGCCGAGGTTGATAGATAGTCGGACCTGGGATTTATAATATGTCACTTTCCAGTAGCAGACCTACGTTTCGGCTTTCACGTCAGGCCTTATCAGTAGCACGGTGCCTTTCGGTCCAAGCGAGCCGCTCAATTTAAGAGTAACGACGCCGAACATTTTGCCTTTTCTATTCAACTGTTTTTTGAGACCTCGTTTCAAATTCAATAGAAGGAATAGAATTTTATAGAATTGAAGGATACTGCTATATTTGTTTCACCAGCCATCGAGTAACTGACTGTCATTGCAATGTGAAATGATCTTTTCACCCTGCATGCAGTGTAACATGTTCGGCTACGATTCTCTTATATGTAGGGGTTCGGTTGACTCGAAAGGGTATACGCTACTGATGAGGCTTGACTGGAAGCCGAAACCTACGTCTAGCACTCGAAAGTACCGTACCAGATTTCGAAAAGGTTTAAAAGTATGCATACTGAAGTGCAAATGCTAAATGACACAAATGTTCCCTAACTGCTCCATAAAATGCCAATATCGTTAGTCGGAACATTGCGAGAGGCATACGGCATCCAACGGTTGCAAATCGTTCCTTTTATGCGTTTGTGGTGGTGTATTTGTTCTCAATTATTCAAATTTGGTCTCATGATTGTGTTGGAACAAAATATTTTCTATGCACAAAATAAGCCGAGTGAATTTCCTGTGTCTGCTGTATTTCATTAAGGCTCCAGAAATCTTTCTAGACAGAACACTCGGTAAGATTAAATTCTTTTTAAATAATATTGACCAATTAAAAGAACATGATGTTCAGAAATAGTACCTCCTTCATTCATTATTTATGATATTTCATTTATTGCAGTAACATATTACATGAAAAGTAGATATATGAGCGATGCTTTTTTTACTTCCTCAAAATTTACATTATCTCATTTATTACCAACTATACGGATAAAGAAAGTTCTCGGCACTGCTTCACCCCTGACGAGTGCGCCATTCAGTCGCTTTCGTCTAGCATTATTTTGAGTGATTGAATGTATGTGTGGTATCTAAAAAGGCTCACAGCGGCCTATCGCTGTATCAGGTTAGTGTAGCTATCCTCCACACAAATCTGGTACCAATTCAACGACCTCGAACAGATGGGAGGCCTTGTAAACCTCAAGCACAAGATCAAACCATCTACCAATGAGTGATTAATCACGTGTGTTTGTCGCAGAGCACCTATAGTCACTGCGCCATACCGACTTATCCAACTTTGTTGCAATCATTGAATAGAGTCCAATTTCCAGAATGCGTCAAGTGAACTCCTGAAATTTGAGTGAACCCAAAGAGGAGATGCAACGAGATCGAGGTTTCATGAACATTGAGAACAGATTTTTCCATGGTCAAACTTTGATTGGTATAACAGAAATATGGATAATAATCAAAACAGCATATATTTATTGAATATCACTTCATCCGATTTTGGACTTTACATAATCCGTGAGCGCTTTGTGGTGGAGGTTCAGTGGTTTTTGATGTGTGGTCCCTGGATTTGTCTCAGGCAGTGACCCGATCGATATCTGAATATGGTTAGATTGTCCTTAGCGGCGCACTGACCTTTGTGCTGCTCGCGTCGAACTTCCGGGTTGCGGCGACTTTTGCCCTTTGAAATGGCTTGTTGCACTTCCCAAGTTTCTACGGGCTGAACTTTGGTCTGTGTGACCGTGTCTTCTGCCAACTTGTCTCTTGTAACCGTCAAGAGCACAAAGTTCAGATCCTTTATATGGGTTATACGAAACAATGTGGTGAAACCGAACAATGAAGTGGTACCACCAAACAATGCTGTAGTACCAAACAACCTATAATATACATACATTACTGTAATAATATAATAAGAACAATAGATACGATTGCGACATTCCGTTATATGAACATATGTCTGTGAATGTGATGTTTCGTCTTGTGACGATAATATGGATAAGTGAATGTGATTGATGAGATGTATCGTCGTGTGACGACACAATGAATGTTGTTATCAACGGAACATGACTAGGCGGCGGAGTCCGTTTGGGATTGCTATGTTCGCCCTCAAGTAGAACACCGGCGGCGGGATCCAGTGGGTGAGTATATAGTGTTAGCAGTGGGGTCGCTACTGATTATATATGGGCAGAATCCCTTAACCGCGGTGATGGGCCGAGCATAGCCTAAGTGAGTTTGCTCCGCCACGTTAGTGATATGTTCCGCTCACAATTCTATTGAGTTCATCTGACAGTTGTTGAACTCAACCTTATGATAGCAGTTAGTTACATGATAACGAGACTATGTGAAGAGAGCAATAATGAGTTGGCAATGAAATGAGGTGAGGTGGTCCGGGTGAGGTCAGACGACCGTTCGGATGTTGCTCGTCGATCGAACTGCCTGTTGAGGTTGGTGGCAGCTGGGTGCCGCCCTCGCCACTTGGACCATTCTGTCTGAGGTCCTCGAACTTCTGCGGTAGCACTTGCTCTCTAGGGTCGTGGACCATCTCGTTACCTAAATTATCATGTAATTCCCGAAAAGATAGCAAAACTCCGTTGGAAGATTTGCTATAATGTGACAGGAATTTTCCATCAACACGAATGCCCTTCTCGTCCCAATCAAGTAACTTCATTACCCACTTAACGCGGCGGCGAGCAGCTTTGGCGATATCGTATCACCCTGTCGAAGCCCTTTGTTAATGGGTATGGTCAGAGGTAGATGGAAAAGCTGTATTTTTGTGGTGCAGTTCCGTTAATAGTCTGACAAGATTCTTATATATGACAGATCATCCCTTGATCGGCCAATATTGATAAGACTGCATTCGTTTCGACGCTATCAAACGCTTTTCATAGTCGACAAATGTTAGGATTAAGAGCACGTGATGTTCCTTCAGACTTCATTGGTCCGTGATTTGTTAATTTAGACATAGAAAATACTGAATAGCACTTAGATACGGTATGATATAGCTCTTTTTAGGAAGACAACTATCAAAACGTTAGCCATTGCTTCTGAAGAAGATATATCAGCGTCACAAAAGCTTATGAAAAAAAAATACCGTGACGTAGCTTTCATTCTTAGTGTTGGGATGCAGTGAATGCTGGATTTTTGATTTTTTTGAGAAAAATTTCATCAGAACCCTTAGTTTAGCTAAATTTAGGTTGAAAAAATTTCCTGAACGTTATGGGCTCGAAGATGTTTGCCAGTCAGAGAAACGACAATCTATCGTGAACCCATACCCAACCAACATCAATTGTTAATATGCTTTTTCCCACAGTCTGCCTTTTTAGAGCCAAAAGTATATATTTTTTGCTTCAGATGACTTTTTCGCTACAATGAGTTTATAAGCAGCCTTGACCGACTCACTTAACAGCGCTACTCGCCAGAGACCTCGGTTCATGGTATCCAACGCATGAGCTGCTAATGTGCTCGTACCCGATCGTAGATACCCTGGAGGTCAGTGTTATTGTAGCTGTAGCGATTAGGAAAATATTGATACCTTTTCACACTACTCACAATGTTTCCGTATGTTTGTACATGCAAAGGAAACGGTGCTACATAACACCGTACCATTTGATTGACTGCCGCAGATTCACGTTGCTTATTAACCTGAAGAGCTTTTTAAACAGAAGTGGTTTAATTAATGCACTTCATTGAAGCAGCTGCAGTTTCGACAGGTCTTGAAGTTTGAGATATAACTGCGCCAGAAAGTGTCGGTGGTGGTGATAATGGAACGTTAAACTAGGACTATGATCTTGAAGCAAAGGAGGGCGCTGCAATGAATGCAAGCCATGAAGGGAATACTATAGGGAATTCGTTCGTCGGCTGCCAGTTCAACTCATGCGTCAAGAAATTTGCCAAAAGACATAATTACTTTATCACGAAAGTGCTAGAACGCGCAACTGCTTAGCTAGCATTAATTATTGCCCGTAAAAAACTTATAACGAGAGATGCGATTGCATAGTGACAAGGCACTTCGATTTGTCAGTCGCGAAATGGACAGACAAAATTTTATTACTTCCATGTGGAAAATTTATTATTTTGAAACTGAACAAAATTTTCTATCTCACACATCACGCCGTTTATTTCTGGAGTGAGACTGTCACTGTAGAAATAATGTTGGAAAAAATGTTTAACTCTTTGAGGACAATGAGAGGTCTTTCAACTCCTCAAGCAGGTCGCACCGTTTAGACGGCTACGAACATTGGTGCGCTCCAGCAATACTGTTAACTAAAGGTTTTAAAGAAACACTGTTCTCACTATACAACGAAATTTCAACGGAATAACTTTCAGAATAAATCTAGAGCAGTGGTCGCAATACTTCCTGAAATTCAGGACATTCTCAAGAAAAAAATACATCGGTGTAAAAAAAACATATTTCGGGCTGTTTTTCAATCTTCAAGAATATTTGTAAGCGATTAAGCAGAAAGTAAAATTATTTATGTTTATGTAATCAGTCGATAGGTCATTTATATACACGTATATGGGTGTGCATAGTATATGAAGATTTCACCACCAAAATATCGCCATTTTACAACATTACCATCGAGGTAAGAAGAGGGGTTCGACAAGGCGATACAATTTCGTCAAAAATATCCAATGCCACTATTCAAAACATTATGCGGACATTAGAATGCGACGATATGGGAGCGAAAATTGTAGTCGACAATTTAACTATTTTCAAATCGCTGATGATATCGTCCTCATAACACCAAGCATCAGCAAAGCGGAACGAATGTTGACCGACTTCGACAACGTCTGTGAAAATTGGTCTCGAACTAATTCTAACAAAAACGATGTTCATGAAGAACGGATGGGTTTTAAATGACACGTATCGAAAGTTTCGAATGCTCCAGTTACGTCTATGTAGGTCGTGAAATCAACATGATGAACAACCTAGCCCCAAAGTTAAGCAGGAGGAAACGAGGCGCTTGGGGAGCGTTTAAGAGCATCGAGGATGCAGTGAAGAAAAAAAACAGCATCGTACTCCGTGCCCCCTTTTATAACTTGACTATTATCTCTGCCCTAACGTATGCAGCAGAAACTTGGTCGCTACATAAGCAAGATGAATGATCACATGGCGTTATTGGACGCGCAGTCGAAAGATTGGTGCTAGGAGTATTCCGTATCCCTCAAATGAGAGAAATGATTCGAAGTTCCGATCGACGTCAGTGATTGAAGATTGAGGGCGCTGTTTTACACTCCAGGGCATCGAAAATAAGGCGAGCCGATCACGTGATGCGCTCCAAGATAACCGATGGAGGAGAGCCGTTGCCGACTAGATTCCTCGGAATATCAAGTGCTCCACAGGAAGGCTATCGGCCCGATGGTCCAATTTCTTGTAAACCATAGAAGAAGATATGATGCTCAACAAATTTCTACAGCGAGGAGAACCCAATGGTCCAATCTTGAACGCGATAGGGTGAAATGGAAGTGTTGTAGCTGGCCCGAGTCACTCGACGATCAAAGGGATGACAGATGATACAAGTGATGTGATAAGATTTTGATTTCATGCCAGTTTTGTAGCGACAAAATTTTACAGTACTGGAGAGATTTCTTTGAAGTTATTTCTATTGGAAAAGCTCTTAGGTGTCCTGAAAAGCCTCTATTTTACAATGCGAGATTTGTGGAAGGTAGTGGCCTTCTGCTGAAAGCACTCGTGATCTTCCAGAAAAAAGCTCTTTTCAGTAGACTATCAGTAATCGTTCGACAGGTTGAGGAAAAGAGATTTCAATACTGTGCCTAGCTTTCAAAATAACTTTTACTGTACGGTGTACTAGCATAATGAAGATTACATTTTAATTTGGTGCCCATGACCAGTGGAAAAGATGCAACGATGAATAATGTTCATGGTAAAGTGTGAGTTGATATACATAAGCTAGTACTTAGAGAACAATAGTGAACACGTTTGATGTATGCTTCTGTGGAGATGCTAACTCTTGAAGTTTACTAATAATCAGAATATTGCTGATTGCTATCTATAGAGAGTCACACACAATGCGCAGCATCATTTCTGACAGTCAGATCATTATCTTGCAGTTGTTTTGGCATGTTTCGATCAAACAGTCCTGTTGGAGTCTCTGTTTCGCATTTTTCATTACCTTCGATCGAATATATTTAGTGGTGATGAAATCTGAATGCGAAAAGAAAGTCATCGCATTGCCATTTGTGCGCCCTCGCCAGCCGAAATCGCTCGCACTTCTCGAAGAAGTGAAGCTTTTTAAAGGCTGATTCGTCAGTGGCTTATCTACCTTTGAACAGTCTATTCATACTCAACAAAGCCATAAGCCTCATTAATGTATCCTATTGATAATGAAGCCGGTAAAACGCATTTTGGTTAAATCCACGTGAAAGTATGGTTTTCACCTTTTTTAATTGATACGAACCAACCTCGTACGTCAGCCAGTGACGTATCAAGCATGAAAAGAATAAGGTAATTTCTTCAGACTATATCGAATGTTAATGACGCAGTTTGAAAATACATTAAATTGAAAGCAAGCAAATGTTTTTCAAGGGACTTTTCAATTTGAAGCAGGTGCAGCGTCGCCAAAGAACATTTTGAAGTCTGAAATCCGATATATGCTGCACATCATCTTCGTGAATTTAAGTACGAGTGCTACTGAATCTAATTTCCCTCTCTTTTGTAAGGCACAGCAAAATTTGCTGTAAGGCGTCGGTTTACGTAGAAGTTTTCACATTTCTTCAGGAATTTGAGATGCTAAATGAATCAAATTCATTGCTTATAAGAAGTAAACTACATCTAGGACTCACATGATTTCTTCCAAAAGTAAACGTAAAAATAATACTAACTACATTAGAGTTTGTAACCATCACACTAGACATACAAGACTTTCTCTACAGGAAATGTGCAACAAATTCTGTTTCGCGTCAATATCGTGGAGAAAGTGTGAGAAATAAAAGGCGTTCCAACAACATTCGCCTTGATGAGCGACGTGGAATCTCTAAGACGGTGAGCAAGGAAGCTTCTGCTTACCGTCATGTTTTTTTACGAACTTGACAACGTCCACCGTATTTCCTCATTTCGATCTATTAAATAGACCAATTTAATGACCTTATATTATTATTTCTCCTACTTCCAATTGTGTTATAGTTACCCTCTTGCCTTCTCATATTGGTAACTTCCTGGTTGCATATGGATCTCCGCCTGTTTTTGAATACCTCAGTGAAAGTTGCTTCAGAATTTCTATTTTGAGCATCAGTCGGCCCTCATCGAGGGAGAATTTATAGGCTTACCATATGTGCAAGGTGAATGAGAAGCCTAACAAACGCGATCACCACTCCATAGATTATTGTAACTAAAAACGCTTCTCAGCAAAAGTCTGCGCATTGTTAAGTTATTAGATATCTACTTTCATAGATGCTCTCAAAAGCACACTTGTAAATTTTGCGTTTTTCGCAAGATGTTTTCTTGTTTTGGAAAATCCGAATTTTGATGTATTAAGGTCAGAAATAAGAAGGCGAGAGCCAAACCGAGCCGTTTGCGAAATTGTCGCATTTGCTAGATATTCTGTTCAAGTGTTCTCCTCTACGCAACTTATCATCAAACGATATTTCACAAAAATTTCAAACCATCAACTTTCTTCTTTGTGTTTTCGCAAAATTGTCACAAAACGTGCTTCGAAACCTTGCTTTGAATCAAAAGAGTTGGTTATTTGTGAAACTCTTAGAATCAAAAAGGTGCTAAGGTGACGTCACTTATGTATAAAAGCTTATTGCTAAATCCGTTGTTGTCTTGTTACAAATAATTTGATGCAGGAATGGCAAATTTGCTAAGTCCACAATTTTTGCTCATCATTTTAGGAGACAAAATGAATATTCTTGAATGCACTGCAAAATATCCGACTCTTCATGAGAGACTCTTCACAATGTTGCTACTGACCACCATCTCAACAGTGTTAGGATGTGGAGTGATGCCTGCAGGTCAAGGTAATGAATTATAGATACTTGTGGGTTAGAGATATACTGGATTTCAGATAGAAGCTTGTGAACTCTAATTAAACTGCATACTTCTAACACTTCATCAATGCTACGTATCTGTCGCAATCTGAGCCTTTTGATTAAAGAATTTGAATTTTGGTTTTCTGAACAAGTATAAATCTTCATAATTGTAAATTAATTCTCAATTGTTCACAACAAAGCTAAGAAATCCCGTTGGAGGAAGCACTAGAAACTTCACCGTCACTGGCTTCACTTTGCCTGTTGCCATGGCTTACTCAACCGCACCTAGTGTCCAAGCTGTGGTCCCTGGTATCGCAACTAGCGAAGCAGGAGCTACGGGATTTGTACAACGCCTTGTAATGCAAGCAGTAAGCTGAAAATCTTTAATTTTGAGTGTTTTCTTTCTTAGCGATACTTGGGAAGCGTAGGAAGCGAGCTTCAATTTTGTGACAGTATGTCAGCATTTTAGAATTACTAAACTACACCTCTCCATATTATTTTATCAAAATAGCTTTCACAAAAATTTCTTCAAAGCCAATCAAAAGATTTGCTTCCCAGGTCTTTGACGTTCTCGAAAGCCAAGCTCGTAGTGCTCTCCTATCTGAAGCTGTCATCTTGACTATTTTGAATCAACTGACTGTAACAGTCACTTACACACCATTGATGTGCTCAAACGTTCGTCTTAATGTAATGGACGTGAATCCACGTGAGTATTCAGTGCTGAGCCAAATAGAAAATTTGAAGCAAAAATGCAACAGGTATCAAAAGATACGACTGTCTCTACATTTCTTTGAAAAAATAAGCTTATGTCAAAAGAAAAAGTCTAGAATATATGAAAACTTTCGAAAAGACGAGAAAATCAAAATCTTTGGAATCATTGCTGATTTCTGACCACATTTTTTCGTCTCTTGTACTATAATTGTATAGTATACAATGTTAAAGGTGAGGGTTTCAAGAGATTCAAAAATGAAGGGAAAGCAGTGCTCACAGCTGTTTTCAGCTTTCTTTTCAGCTATCTATTGCATGCAAAAACACGCTTTTTTAAGGCTTATAGTTTCTTGCAGTCGCCGCGATGTCAATGGCTTGCATCATCATCGACAACACGGTGACTGCAATTTGCACCACTATGGGACAAGAGGCGACATGTCAGGTGCCATTGCAACCGGGCAGGATGGTAACAATAACGCCTGTGTCCGGTGCGCCCGTGAGAATTTCAGGATCTATCTCGGTTTGGAATGCATTCTTCTTTTTATACAATTCGTTTTGTAATTAAAGATTTTGTGTAGACCACAAATATTATTATGGCTAGTTGGTCGAGAATGATGTGGCAAAATGTATTGAACCGAGCGATTCGGACGTTGGCATCGGGACCGTTTCGCTCGCACTTCTTCTCGGCAGCTGGCACTGTCGACGGAAACTGAAATTCAACGATGACGTGTCTGAGTCAAAATTTTCATCTACCCGTTATTGTAGCATTACAGCAGCAATAAACTGGCAAATCGATGGGTGTTGATTGGTCAGTGTGATGCAATACAATACCTCGAAGTTTATATAATCCGATGAACTTGAATTTAGTGAAATCCTCAAAAGCAATTAGGATTGCGAATAAACAACTCACATAAAAAACTTCTTTGCGGTTATTATTTGACAAAATGCTCCTTCCGTTGCCTTTCTGAGCATAACCAAACTAGTTGGAGAAGGAACACAAGACTGAAAACAGTCAGAATTTTGCAATAAATACAGTGCCTTCAATTCGACTGTTTATATAGAACCCGCTCTGACACAATGATAATCTGGTGATATGAGAGCATGTTTTAAGCTTTTATGAGGTCTGGTAAGTTTATACAATATTACCGTAAGGCACCGTACCACTGATCGGCCTGGAAAGACAAAAGAGGCCAACTTATTACTGTGTAAGTGTCTAACAAGACCTCATAAAAGGCTCAAAATATGTTATTATGTTATCAAATAATCTAGAATGCGTTGAACTATGATAGTATCAAGGCTTTATCTAAAAATAAACTCATCTAACTATCCAGAAATTTTATATCTCCTAGCTGAAGTTTACTGAATGACAGCAATAAAGGATCATTTTCAGAATTTACATATCTGGGCATCAAATTATTGAGTGTTATGGAAATGCCGACAGAGCCTGTTCCATCAGTGTTTCCATATCTGCATGATCGAATAGTAAAAATAAATAAAACACTGTCATATGTGATCGGGATTTTCTGTCCAGTGAGTTGCCTCGAGTTCCTGAAGGCTTCTGAAATGACGAGAAGAGTTGTTTTTTCAAAGATTTTGAACGCTCCCATTTTGCGGCTACAATCGTAAAAGCTATAGTCACAACTAAGAGCGCAGACACAGCGATGGTTTCGCACAAAGACACAGATGCCCCCGCTAGCGAGTGCCGCGAACGCGACGGCGCGACGCCTCCTGCCTATCAACGGTGGGCGCCAGACTGTTAAGGTCGCTAGAGGAGACTACTTTGGTTTTGGAAGTGCAAAGCAGGAGAAAATTCCATAGCGCGTCGTGGATCGCTTTGTCTCCTTACATCGACGTCCGGTTGGATCCGAGATTTTCACGTCTCGCCCAACGTCGTGAACAGGAGCATCCACAATGCGGAGTATAGAGGTGGAAAGTGTGTCGAATTAGCTATTGTTTCCTGGAGTACCACTGCCGGCCTAGCCGGAACCTTGCTCTAGCCGTCACCACACCATTCAGAGACTCCGCTTCATCTTCAGCCTTTATGAATAAGAAAGAAATCTACCATTTTTCCATTATTTAGTACTAAAGCTGTTGTAAGTCGTACGGTTAACCCTTAGCTAAGTTTTCTGGGTGGAAACGCTTCTACTCCACCTCAGCTAAGGTGACCCTTCTGAGGGGACTAACCCTCTCCACATTGCCGTCTGAAAATCACGAACATTTACCAGCCACGAGAGTTGATATTTCTGCGCTGTAGCAATGATGGAAAGACCGCACCTCATTTTCGGATTTGTTGACCCATTGCTCAGTTTCGCAGCAGATATGTTGGTGTTTATACAGTGATGAAATTTTTAGAAGGTCATTTTTGTTAAGCTCTCGTTTCCTGAAATTTTTTATTCTTCAACGGAGGAACTACACCTTGCAAAAGACCATGATCTCAAATCTTATTGTACATATCTATTGCCTGACTTGCGAGAGTACAACTGATAAAGCAAGTCTTTTGATGCACGACATTTTGAAGCATTAACACTGTAGAAAAGGAGTAAAAATATTACGAATCTTAACTAACTGTTGATTATTTTAGGACGTACTAATTCTTGATTATCCGAAACATAGATTCTACTCGAAGGGAAAATGATTGAACGGCAGTGGTTTTTAGCGGCGCAACAAAAAAGTCTATCAAGTTTACATGCTCCGTGTTGAAATGAAGTATCACTACAAATTTTGTGAAAAATCAAGCATACACGAGAACGAACATATAATGCACTTTGAAGGTAAAATGTCATTTTTCTCCACTTCTACAACGCACTAAAAAATCTCAGACGCCAGGCGTTAGGTTCAAGCAGCCATATTAAGATATTGAATGAATACTGAAAGTCGATTGAAAAAAGTGTGCTCAACAAATCAAGGCACAAATTCTAATTCAGTCTATAAACTGCACGATAATTTCGAAATGCCAGGACCGACTATCTATTAACCTCGGCATAGTTTGAATATATCAGCACCTTCTTCTGCTTAGCCGCTCCGAGGTGTAATTAATATTATTTATTGAATATCAGTGAAGCATATAACAATTCAGTTAATAATGCAGCACGAATATTACAACGGTCGTGGTGGCTTACGTTTCGGCAAGGTTCGCCATCTTCAGAGCCTGGAAAGGTCAAATTGATTCGCAAATTATCAAATCAAAGGCCTTCATATCCCTAGCAGAAAACGTAAGAGATAAATTTTTGGGTCGCATAGGAAAAACTTCATTCCAAAAACACTCACCGTTTAGATGTTTTAGGTATTTCAAATAATCATTGAAGACCTGCCACTTGGAGTCTGTGCTAATCTGAGACTGTGCCTGGCTCAGGTCGGGAATATTAGCTTGAGGTATGGTGCTAGGTCATGCGTTATTACGAGGCATTCCTCTTTGCGGTTCATTTTTGTGCCTTTGCTATGTATCCAAAAGGCTTCCAAAGTTTTACGCGTAGATGTTTTCGATTCCTGTGCATGGACCATTAATTTAGCGTCAAAATCTGCTCCTTTATGCTTCTGTTCCTTATGCGTGCCTAGTGGGGTTTTTGGGTAGGAGTTACGTTTCCCAGCTAAGTGCTCTTTTACGCGGATGCAGTGTGGTCTACCCGTTTTGCCAATATATTTATCCCCGCATGCCTCGCAAGAGATCAGGTAAATTGTACCCGACCTTATGCAGTCGCCGTCTCTGCCGTTTGGGCAAACTTTGCAGTCGTTGGTTTCGCAGAGACGATCATACAGTCGGTTGCGGACTAATTGGCGTTTTAGTGTTTTTGGTGATATCTCGACTACTGCTATCGAATTAACTAAACCTGCTCTTTTTAAGCAGCGTTTAATGGCTGCACTCAGTTCGTTAGAAATAAAAGGCAGGATGAATGGAACTTTATCCTCTCTAGTCCTTCCGTATAGGGGCGCCGAATTTCCACTAAATTTAACCCGAGAAGCTCCTATCGTGTTGTAGCCATTATAGATGGTTATTTTTTGCGCCAAGCTTAGGGACTCTACCTTGTGTTCTTTTCCTGAGCACACATTAGCAGCTGTTCGAAACATGTTTTTTATAAGTGCGCATTTTGTGTGCGAAGGATGAGCAGATAGGTAGTAAACCAGGATGTTTTTGTTGCTTGGTTTACGATACCACTTTGTGTTGTAGGAGTTTAAGAGAGGTTAACTTGAACGTTTAAAAATGGAAGCCAATTTGCCTTAAGTTTCTCACGGGTGAACGTTATGTACTCTGACTGGCTATTTAACAACTCAAAACATTTGTCCGTCTCTTCTTGCGTTGAGCAGACGACAAAACAATCATATATATACCTACAGTAGAGTAACGGCTGCAATCGAATATTGGTGCCTCTACTTTGGACATAAACGCGATAGCAAGGGTCGGAGCTAGTCGTTGTCCCATTGTCAGCCCTCTAATCTGCGCAAAATAATTCTCAGGCCATCTAAAGAATGAGCAGCTTAGGCACTCTTTTAAAAGAGCCATAACCTGCCGAATGAAAAAGCCATACATGTTCGTAGTTCGTTCGTGCTCCGTTAGAAGCTCGCATATGGCTTGCTTTGCGGACTCTTTATGCAAACGTGTCGAATGAGTCCGCAATGCAAGCCATATGCGAGCTTCTAACGGAGCACGAACGAACTACGAACATGTAGTCCGTCCGATTGTCCTATTGTTCTCGAGTACTGATGAGGATGGAAGGGAGAAACACCTGTCCAGCACTTTATAAGTACCATAGCAGACCTCATGAAAGGCTTAAAATACGCTATCAAGGTAATGTGCTTGATTATTCAACTATTTATTCGCTTGCGGCTAGAATAAGGGCAATTCGGTGTTGGTCTGATAAATAGAAAGCAGTTATGATTGAGATGTGGATGAATGTGAATATAAAGGGAAATAGAAGCGTTCAATACTTTGGGTTTACACTTCATTGATAATTTCAAAATAAAGAATGCTTAAAACCTAGAAGAGATTGGTACGCCAGGGTTATACACCGGTGTTTCGGAGGTCTCGCCCTCCTCGTCAGTGGCTCACGCCCTGCATTAAGCCCTGCATTGTAGCAAGGACGGGAGGCGTATATGGTGACGGCACAGTGTACAATGACGCTGGTCCATCACCACTTCTCAGTCGATGGATCTCGGCTGCCAGGACAAAATTGATCCATGCCATCAACTGCTTATGAAAC
Source organism: Parelaphostrongylus tenuis (assembly GCA_019055375.1). Classification (NCBI taxonomy): domain Eukaryota; kingdom Metazoa; phylum Nematoda; class Chromadorea; order Rhabditida; family Metastrongylidae; genus Parelaphostrongylus; species Parelaphostrongylus tenuis. The sequence goes on from JAHQIW010002638.1 coordinate 28,257, forward strand.
GTCGCAATAAGCATTCAAAATAATTTCAAAAAAGAACAGTTCTTTTTTCTTCAGCCAATCCTCTCGGGGCGCTCAGCCCCCTGTACTGAGAGTGGGCGACGACGAACAATTCACTCCGTGTGTCAAGTGGATTTATCGCTGGACACACAATGTTGCACACTCGATGGCTCTGGCTCGTATCGTTAATATATTATGCGTTTCGTTCAAGTGTTTTCTTGAGACCACATCAAATTACAATATGCCAGATAATCATTTTTTGAGCATGCATGTGGTCTGTTATATAGGGCTGACTTATAGAGCCCGATACACGTGTTTCGTCCTTGACGATCTTATCAGTCGGCAGTTACCCTTCGTCTTTAGCCAATCCTCTTGGGGCGCTCATCCTTCTATACTAAGAGTAGGCGACGACAAAAACTTCACACTGTCTGTCCAGTGAAACTATCACTAAATAAACAGTGTTGTACACTCGATTGCTCTTGGCTGGTATCGTTAACATATCATAACCTTCGTTTTGAGTACTTTCAAGACCACGCTCAAGTAGTTTAAATAATCAGATAATTTCACCTAACATACAGTGTAAAATGTCTCGCAGTCACCTACTCTTGGTAAAAGGGACTCAGCGCCCCGAGAGGATTGGCTAAAGGTGACGGGTATCCCCCGACTTGCTGAGACCATCTAGGTCGAAATCACGTGTATCGGCTTTATAGGTCAGCCCATTCAACAGACCACATAGAATTTGGCTCAAATACACTAGATATGTTGAAACTTGAGTGTGGTCTTAAAAAACACTTGAAGCGAAAGAAAGATCTTATTGGATTTCAGAAGAGATATTTATGGAGAATAGAGAAATCTGGAGAAAAAACGGCGTCAAAGCGTTGAAAGCTTTGTCTCTTGTGATATCAAATGAGTGCTATTTGATTTCTGGGTTTGACATATTACTGGAGTGGTCAATTGAATGTATGACCTGAAAAGGAAGAGTTCGTCTAAGTTTACGATTTTGTCTAGAAGAAAAACTTAAGCTGCTAGTCCAGGAATGAGCCTGTTCATCCACTTAATTACGCACATATGTTGATGAATGCCTGTAAATCTTACGAAGACAAAAATGGTCTTTTCATGTTTCTCAATCTCATCCAATTTTTCTACCTACCGTCTGGGGACATACCACGAGCCCTTGTGGCTTATAAGGCACAGATCCCTTTCTCTATCTCTATGAGCAAAATTCGCTGAAAGAGAGATTTGTAGGCTAAAACGTAATTAGTAATATCCTTGACCTTTGGAATTACTTATTTATACAAACGAAGCTCTAGCTAACAGTCACTTTTCAAATAAAGTTAGCGAGCTAGTTAGGAAGAATAAACAACGATTCCTTTTCATAACAAGTTTTCTAAACCTACCAAAGATTGCTGCGCGCAGACAAGTTATCTGGAACTTTGAAAAAATTTTTGGAAAAGATTTTAAACATTGAGATTCTGCGATAATGTGATTTTCTAATTCTTTACACAAGAGCACGTTTGATATTATCCAATTTCAACGTGCCCTGACTTCTTTGCTTCTTCTCCTCCTTTTAAATGATTGTTGACGCTGGTGGGTTATATTCTCAATTAAATTATGGTAGAGCCTAGCTAAGGCATTTCCATGTTGGAACACAGGTAGTTCCCGCCCTTTTGTAGCAGGATAGCACATAGTTCTGACTAATCCGCTTACCTGGAAGTGATAAAGAACCTGCATCGCAAGGTTTCGTAATCACTCGTGAAATGACTCATTATATGAGACAGTTGTTTGTTTTGATGCGGGATTTCAATAAAAAGTTCATGTGATCTATGTCCGATAGTCTCCACTTAAACAACTCAATCGAAGACCTATAAAAGCAGTGAATTTGCTGAAAGTTGATCTTGTGCTCAATGCGATCAAGAGCTGAGCCTAGTAATTTTGTTCTTAAGCAGTAATGGAGGTGCTTGGATGATGCGATTGTGGGCAACGTAGATTTTCTAGGCTCTGAAGAAGGAGAAACTGACGATACGTCCAGCTTTTCAATAAAACGTGTTATAATATCCCTTGTTTTGCCTAGGAAGAAAATAGGGAACATGGCTAAAAATAAATAGGGATGAGACCGACTTCAGCGACCATACACTATTGTGGGACTATTTATCCATTTCATTATCCATCTCATCAATAACTGAATTCCATCAGTGATAGTCTTTTCAGTGATATGTAGCCATTTTTACTTTGAATGATTCGGAAGTCTCCTTCCAGTTAGTTTTCAAAGATAGCGCAGATGATAGAACAAGCTTCACTTCGTAAGTGAACAAAATATATCACAATAGGATGTACCCAGATTCAAAAAGGCACAAAGTTCAATTTTGAAATACACGATAAACTTAGTCATGGCTGGCTGAAAAGTCCCATTTGTAAGAATATGAGATATAGTCGATTATCTGTACTGAGCCTCCACTTCGTTCTCCTCTATTACAGCACTATGAACAACTTATTAATAAACAAATCTGAGAAATACAACAATAGAAAGAGGTTGAAAGGAGCACATATTTACACTGCCCTTAAATAATAAAGGACTAGTAAAAAAACAAATATAAGATTAAACAAATTTTATACACACCTCAAACCCCTGATAAACAGTCAAAATTCAAAGTCTCGATATTTTTCCAGGCGTTTACGTTCGTCAACAGTTAGTTTGTGCATGTCAATTCCGCATCCATAGACAGCGAATTCAAACGGCCTTAAATAGAGTTTGATATAGAAAGGATGGATTGAACACAAGATCACTATACGAGGCAATAATGAAGGACAAAGCTTGCCGCGCTGGGCAGCTCCTGAGAGATGCATCGTGCACTGGACTATACTCATAAATTGTAGAGGATTTGATGTTGCGGCCTAAGGACGGGATTAGCCCATAATTTCTTTTGCACTGCTGTTTCATTCAATTTTTATTTGGAATTGGTTTATTATACAAAGAGTGTGTGGTGAACAGAAAAGCGCTTTAGAAGACACTTTGGCACGGCCGTGGCACCCTAGCTCACCATCAATACGAAATGGGCTACCGCAAAGTGATCACTCGATGGTCACCCCGTGCACTGACCGACCACATGCAAAAATCTTTTGCTGTAATCGCATAGGTAAGATTTTCTCAAATCCTGCATCACTGGAGATGAGTCCTGAGTCTCCTATGAGAACAACATGCGCCACGTCTATCCACTGCTTCGCGTTAAGTCTCAGCACCTCGACCGAGGCCCAAATTTCATGCTCGGAGAGCTATGCTCAGGTTTGTGGGATTGGTGCTGCATGCCGTTTTGAAAGCTGGTAAACAGCAAGGAGACAATTAATGCCGATGTCTTAGGGGAAGCGTCCAAAATCACTTAGTCTCGCCTTCCCAGGACAACACTCAACTTCCACATTGCAAAGTCGACTCGGCCCATTTTGGAGACACTGGGCCACGGTACCACATACATACATTCACCGTATAGCCCTGATATTGTTCCATCCGATTATGATTCCTTTCATGCCCTGAAGCAGCATTTGCGGGAAAATTCAAAGACTACAATTCTATCTTAGAGTCATCTCGCCTACTTCTTTGATCGCCTACATCAATTTTGTTAGAAGAAAAGCACTAATCGTTACATGCAGATGTTTGCAGATCATTGACCATGATGTGAATATATTGTTGATCAATTGATTTAGTTAGAGAAGAACAAGGGGATTAATGTAAGCGTCGAAGTGCCAAAAAATTTATGGAACAACCCAACAACTTTCGGTGCCATGAAGTCGATGTTGCTATCCTCCAAACATTTTTGGTAGCATTCTACCTACCCCGAGAGGATAAAAGCGCCGTTGAGCTTGGTGTGCACTTGGGGTTCAACTAGCCAATACATCTGTCTACAACAGGGTTCACTGACCATTGCGCTACAAGCGCTCCTAGTTGTGTATCAAAGAGTGCAATCAGTACCTTGATTCGAGAAGTTCAAACGATCGGGCGCCATGAAGTTCAGAACAGGTAGATAGAATAAAGGCCACCTGTAAGAAACATTTGCTTATTATTGAATGTAAATGTGCTTTCAGTAAAGCACCCTAGACACAACCTCCATCACTTTGCCAGCTTCAATAAGAGCTGAGTGATTGAAAATGGACGATTCGGCGAGGGAAAAGATGAAAAGTCGATCACCTGTCGAAGTAGGCTCAGCGCGAATACGAAGAACTGTGAAGATGCTATCTTTGGGCAATTTCATCAACAAAAGATGAAAGAAGGTAAAAGCAAAAAAGGTCATAAGACGTTTTAGCAAAAACCAGACTCAAATTTGTTCTCAGAAAAGGTAGTTTACCTAGCATTTTCCGGGCAAAATGCCTCTTTATCACTAGCATTCAAGCACCCCAAATGAGTTATGATTCACTTTAGGTTATAAGTTATCATATCATTTAGCACTGAACATCGAACCAAGCTTTCATGCCCTTGATTTGTAATGTTCTACCACTACCGTGTGCTTTGACGCTTAGCTGATACGAAATTGCTCTTTGATTCTCACAATAATAATGTCTCTCAACCACTGAGAAATTCTACCAGTTATATGTTCCGTGCTTTCCGAGTTTTCTACTAAATTCGCGTCAAATATTAGCTGAAAACAATCTAGATCGCTGGTCTCACGCCAACCAAATCTAATTTTCCAGTTCCCTTACCACGTTCTTCAAAAAGTTGGACTCGACTGTCTTTATAGCCCAGTACAAGGTAACACGATTTACCCATTACTCGAACCATCGCCGTAATCGAGATTTCCATCTAAAGTGCAGAGAATTCAAGAGATACGTCGAATTTGGAGTAACAAAAGGCATTGAATGGACAGTAGGACTGATCGCGCGGAGTTGAAATAATTACTTTCCAGTGGATTAGCAGATATTTCATAATTATTATTTGAGCCAACATGTCATGTGGATTGTTAATGGACTATTGTATAGCCCGATTCACGTGTTTCGGCCTTACAGCCTCGTCAGTCGGGCAGGCCCTCGTCTTTAGCCAATTCTCTCCGGAGCTCCGACGTGCCCTACAAAAGGAAGGCGACGACGAACGATTTACACAGTCGCCGTCAGGTGAAAAGATCGGCAATGCTTAACATTCGATTGCTTTTTGGTGGTATTTTTGTAATGTTATACCTTTTATTTTGAGTGTCTCATTAAGGCCGCGCTCAAATTTCATCAACAATATATCTCATAGTTAATATTTGAGCCAACATGTTATGAGGTCTGTTTATGGGCAAATAATAATTATAAGATATATTGGAATTTGAGCGTGGTCTCAATGAAGCACTAGAAATAAAAGGTATAACATTACAAAAATACCAGCCAAGAGCAATGGAGTGTCGAAAATTGCCAATCTTTTCAATATTCCACTTGACGGTGATTGTATAAATCGTTCGTCGTCGCCTACCTCTTTATAGGGATGTGAGAGCCCCCAAGAGGATTGACTAAAGAAGAAGGGCCAGCCCAAATGACGAAGCTATAAGGCCGAAACACGTGCATCGTGCTGTACAAGAACCCATTTACAGCTCACACGTCAAGTTGGTTTAAAAATGATAATAATAAGATATATTGAAGTTTGAGCGTGTCTTAATGACGCACTTGAAATGAATAGTAGATATCAGTATCGTGACGAAAAGTCCATCACTGAGAAGCTTTGTTGAGTAAGGCAAATCAAGAGTGCCTGAATTAATGAGAAGAATCGACAATGATGCACGACGTTCTCACTGCTCCACAAGTTGAGCTTTGAAACAAAGGCGCTTCGTCCGTTATTTACGGAAGTTCGCAGTGCTTCAGTTATCCCTGACCAAGATAGATCAATGCTCGCTGCTTTGTTACCTTTTTGAGCTCCATACGTTCACTTTTCATTTTCTTTTGTTGATGTCTGTCAAGATCGTTCCAAACTTGCAACGTTTTTCCATTGGAACAATAACAACCCATCGGACGTCCGTGGAAGCAGATCATCTGAATGCGATCAAATCTATTCATGTAAATTTCTTTAGATTGATAGAAAACGGCAGGAAATGATATGTTATGCAGCTCAGCATAGTTCTCAATCGATCTAACTTAGCTCTGTTGCCAAGCGTTTAAATTACGGTGACCATTTCTCATAATAAGGAAAAAAATAAGGGTAAAAGAACGTTATTGCTCACCAAGGAAACACAATGAAGTGGCTCTATTTGAGCAACAAACTTCTCTGACACCGTAAACTCGTGTTCTCCTGTCAACAGAGCAACATAAGTCCTAAAACAATAAATAGACTGAAAATAAAAATCAATTCGAATAAATAGGATACATAATCCCCTAGTGATTCAATCGATTGACAGAAAATATGTTTTAGAGCTTGTTTGTGCAATGAGATCTTTATGCAAGGTTGAACGAGCTAAAATAAAGCACGGTATCTAAAAGTTGAGATAGATTGAGGCGTGTAAAGCGCAGTGAATGGAGATGAACTGCAACACTCGGCCAGTCACTAGTTCAATTCAGACACAAAATGATAGCAGACTTGTATGGGACAAAAGAAACACTAATTCATTACATTGGTGCCAGTGAATTTTTTTGCATGGAACATATGTACACTCAATTGCTTCTAAAATGTTTGATTTAATCAAATGAATAACGCATGACCTCGACAGGTAATCCAGCAAGCTTCATCCTTCTACTAGATAAATCGTTCTACTAGTGATCTTTGATGATCACTTTGACGCCTAGGGCAATGAAGCAGAACTTTAAGAGCTCTGTTATTAACAGAGTCTTTCTGTGCTGTTCATATCTAGCAATCTCAACAACCTGTGACCATACATCAACATCTTAAGGTGTCACTTTTGAAAGAAAATATATAGATGAATGGCCGTAAAGTCTTTGGTAGTTAAAGGCTCCTATGTGTAGAACTGGATTTTTTAGTTCGCTAAATGTCCTCGAATGCTTCAATTATGCACATCTAGGTTGGAAGGTCGATGCTAGGAGCATCCCGTATCTTGCGGAGCATTCCGTGATGAGAGAAAGGATCCAAAGTTCCAAGCTACGTCAACGATCGAAGATCAAGACGCCGTTCTATACGTGAGGATATTCAAAATAAGGTGGGCCGGACACGTGATGCGCTTCAACGACAACCGATAGACGAGAGCCACTGGATTTCTCGGGATAATAAGCGCTCTACAGAAAAGGCAACCGACCCGATGGTCCAATTTCTTCAGAAAAGCATAGAGGAAAGATATGATGCTCAACGAATACCTAGAGCGAGGACCCACTGGGCTAATCTTGCACGCGATAGGGAAGAACGGGAGTGTTGCTGGTACCCGCCCGGGTCACTCGACGATCAGCGCGACGACAGGTGATACAGGTGAAACAGGTCGAAGATCAACGTGATATACGAGGTGGTAGCAAAGCTGAGCACGACGATACGAGCATTTTAAGAAGCGTTTGAAACCATTGAAGATGTAACAAAGAATACAAAAAAAGACCTGACTCCGTAGGCATCTGTTTGACTCGACGATTCCTCCTAACTCGAGTAACTCATTAGAAGCCTGGTCGGTACGTTATAAGGACGAAAGACCACTTCGCGTTATCAAACGTGTGTCGATCGAGGCTGGGAATAGAAAATTGCCAAGAATCAAGAGGCCGGACACTCAATGCCTCTTAAAGATAACCAAGAGCCCTACCGACTGGATCCCTAAGAATGTAAAACGTACTGCAAGAAGACTAGCGATCAAATGGTCAAATTCGTTTACGAAAACCTTAGAAGAAATGCATGCTGATCAAAGAGTTTCTTGCATAAAAAGAAACCACCGAACTTTTACTAAACGTTACATAAAATGGTGGAAAGCTTGTTGACGCACGCTCGAGTTATTCAACAATCTACGGAATGACGGATAATACACGTGTTCACAGCATTTGCTTTGCAATTGTAATCGCAAATAGATTATCTAATCACCTTATCGCTTTGTCTGCATAGCCAACAGAATATCGAAGTTTGCAGGGAAATGGTCGACATTCCATGGATGGATCAAGGCTCACATTCAACACCTGAATTCTTCAACGAGTATCTCATCATTGCTTGAGAAAAATTTTTGTGAACAGCACCAACCTCGATATCCTTGCCATTTTCGTCGGTGAATCGTGATTGTCCGAGGTCGTGTAAACCGACCATGTTATCTAAAAAAGAGAATCTTTCGAAACTAGTTCATTAGCAAAACTTAACGTTTTCACCTTCAGTGTAGTGTAGTGCCTTGATTCGTACGTACGTTTTACTCCCGGCAACTGCAAATGCACCACGATGTTCTAGCGAAAATGGAGTACACGCTAGGCATAGAGCACCGCCAGAGTGGTATGTGACCCGATGCCAGCGATCCGGATTGAACCCTTGAATAATGTGATGCTCATTTGATGAGAAGAAATATTAGAATTACGAGATCATTTTATAAGGAGGAAGTAAAAGAATAGCTAATGATATCTTCATAATTATTATCTCTGCCGTGGTTTGTCATGGGCTCTTGTACAGCCCGATACAGATCGTTTTGGCCTTGCAGCCGAAATAATAATTATGAGATATATTAATTTTAAGCGTGGTCTTAAGAAAACACTCGAAACAAACGATATAATATTTCAAAAATGCCAGCAAAGAGCAATCCAGTGTCAAAACTGCCGATCTAGTGATTTTTCACTTGACAGCGAAAGTGTAAATCGTTTGTCGTCACCTACTCCAAATAGGAAGATGTAGGCGCACCGAGGGGATTGGCTAGAGACAAAGGGTCTGCCCGACTGACGAGGCTACAAGGTCGAAACACGTGTATCGGGCCATACAAGAGCCCATAACAGCCCACATGACATGTTGGCTCAAATAATAAGTAAGTGATATATTTAAATCTGAGCGAGGTCTTGAGAAAACACTCGAAACAATCGGTAGAATAGTCAATGAACTAGATAATTTTTTTCCCTCGTTCATGAGAAAATGGCCGAATAGTTGATTTTGTCGATGCAATAAATTGAGCGGCTTCCAAAAAAGTGTGTAATACAATTGGTATTCAACCTCGTTCCGTCGTTGCTTACGCGAACAACTTTTCTACTTCGGTGTTGTTATATATTGAAAAAATGGAATAAAGTTCACAAATATGGCCTCGCAGCATTTCAGGCATAAAAATATCACATGAAACACAAAGCACGCTCTCTTCTCCACTGTTCTATTGCCTCATGGTATTTTTCTCAGTGATGTGTAACTAGAATGTAGCGGAGTTCCATTCCGTCAGCTCCAATCTGATAAGTCTTCTTTTATTATTCGAATGATCATCCAAACGTGAATCTATTCATCACTGGAGCCGTAAGAGTAAATTTTTGTTGAAGACATTGAGGTGAAGCACCTGAGGCAAAAGTACTTGTTCTCCGTATCCCTAGAAAACCCAAAGTTTACTAAGCGGTTTTGATGAAGGACACAGACGAAGTTGGAGGTGAAACACTCAAAGAAACATACTGCGTTGAGTTCAGAGAAACGTTTACTACAGTTTCTTTTACTTATAACTAGATTTGCTTGATTACAGACACATTTGGACTGACTCCTTAACGCGCGAAGTAGGTGAAAGCAGAGTTGTAAACTTGCGCTCTTAGCAACTAGTTTCATATTTACAATTTTACAGTTTTTACAGTTACAGCCGAATTTCACATGATGGAAAGAGTCTCAGAAAAATGTTTACTTACTAAGCCAGTATGCAAGGAAAGAAAACCGTGCTTTGTCAGCTCACTTCTTCCAAGGATGCTCATAGTGTCATTCAAAATTTTTTTCACTGCACTACTAGATTTTTACTGAAAACGGGAGAAGCTTTTTGAAGGAGATTTCAAAATTATAGAGTCCACAACGCTCTTGGTGTCAGCAAAGTTCTCAGCCAACTGATAGCCTTCTACACTCATGAGCTGGAAGGATAAGGGATAATGGATGAAGGTCTTCGCGTTGATCAATCTCTGAAGGATGCCATGCATTCGTCTTCAATTTTCAATTTCGTACAAGGTGACTGAATGCATATCTGGCCTTACAATGACTCGCGGTGGCCTCCGCCGTACCGAGTCAGTGCTACTTTTCTCTCCAGAAAAGTCTGAGACCAGTCTGGTAAATTCATCGACCCCCAATGGATGGATGGCCTGGTGAGCCATGAAGCGGAGATCAAACCATTGACCTTGTGTGCGACTTAGAGCACCTCTAAGCCACTGCGCCATATGCGCTTCTAAACTTGGAAGGACTTACTAAATTTCCATTAGGTCGTTAATATGAACTTTATTATGATCAGAACTACGGCATGCAAATATCACTTCAAACACATTTCAGATATTGGATGTCTTGCTCAACTTGGAATTCTTCATAACTACAGCGAATGGATGCATGCGATTCATATCTGAATTGTGTTAGGGCTTCTTCCTACCAGTATCTCTTTCGGACACGACTACTTCCATGTCAGAACAATGACGGCTAAATAGGTGTCTTCAGTTGGCAAGATCTTCAAATCGTTTACGGAACCATGAGAAAACGGATGTGCCATTAGACTGCTGAAATATTTGTGTAAAAATGGTTTGAAAAATAACGCAGTGTCAATGCAATAAATAAAGCATTGTGTTGAAATATAGTTGAACTTCGATTTTTTACTTTTTTATTTCTAATTGATCCGTCTCATGTTTATTTTTTCAATATGCGGATCCCAGTACTTCTAGCATAAAACTCGCCTTTCATTTCTTCACGAAACGTCGTAGATTACTGGTTATGCACGACTCCTTGCAACCTCGAGGATAGCTAAGTTGAGGTGTTCCGTAAGGCATTCGTTATTGATTGCCAGAGAGTATTAGGGAGGGATGGAAATCAGTAGCCTCGCACCGCGCGTCACACCCCAGCTTCGTATGATTATGCTGTGGCCCCCTCGTATTGCAGTTGAAGTCTATAAAATCGGCGTTCTTCAAATTTTTCCTCTGGTGAGGTGTGACACGTTAATGAACATCCGATATGGCCGTGTTCCTCCTTCCAAGACAAATTTTTGCAAAATTTTTCATCGTAATTCACCTGTGCCTCAGCTGACGCATTTAGCAACATCCACGTAGTGTAGGTAGAAATTGTAGTGGCTTTTCTTTTGATCACAGTATTACTTATATTCCATTTGTTTTCTCACACTCACCCTGCTTAGAGGTTTTCGAATACTTCACTTATTACTTCAGTAGCTGCTTGAGAACTTCACCTTCTTCAGTTGTCGTGGTATGATGGCTATGACAATTCTTTCTGCCCTAGAGATGATCGTGCTAAGACATTCCCAAGGTGCTTGTTAATTGGCTGCAGTAGAGTATCGTTGGAGGCGATCAAACTAGCGCTATGCCTATCACATTGTCTGACACAAGCATCGTTAACCACTGCGCAGCTCCCTTCCCCGTGTTTAAGTTTTTTTAACAAAATTTCAGTCAACAAGAAATAAAATCTCTTTATATTTATACTGCAACACTGTTTTTGGAATTGATGATTTTGGCAAGGGGATGTATGGTGTACACCACGAAGAGTCACTCAAGGAGACGCAACTATTTGCTCAGCTAATCATTGTGTTGTTCATTCGATCACCAGACGAAAATAAATCACAGTAAGCCAAACACACTACTCCATAGTTTTATTTGGAAGCTTGAGTGTAACAACGGGAGCCGGTGAAGGAAGGTCTAGAAAAGAAGTTCAGGTGAAGCAGTAAAATGGAGGTGATATCGTTGGGTTTTGTTGAGCTTGTGCCTAGAAGGTCTCGTTCCGTTGGAAATTGTTGTTTGAAAAAAAAATTTCCATGAAAATTTTGGCGGATCACCTCATGATCTTTGCGGATAATCGAGGGCGTCACTATCAATAGGTAATTAGCATAACAGTTATACTGTATACATGGTGATCGCTGAGTGAGGTACTTCATTCGACCGGTGCTTTACCGGAGAAAATTTGACTCGAACGACGACGAAGACGAAAATCCACAATGAGTACAAACGATTCGAAATATAAAGAATGGGAAGAAAATGAAAACGTCGAATTGTCAGCCAAAAAAAATTTATTTATCAACCTCGTGTATTAGATAAATATTAAAGAAACTGTTATTGACTACTAATACGACGCTTGAAAGGAAAGTCGGGTTTCAAAATACAGAATGAGATAACTGGAAATATACCATCACTATGAAATCTTCATATCATCTTTTCGAGTGTTTTCTTGAGACCGCTCTCAAAATTCAATGTGGCAGTTAATCATTTTTGAGCCACGCATGTGGTCTGTTATAGGGCAACTTATTGAGCCCGATACACGTGTTTCGACCTTTACAGTCTCATCAGGTGGGCAGTACGCTTCGTCTTTTGCCAGTCTTGTCGAGGTGCTCCAGTCCGCCATACTAAAAGTGGGAGACGACGAACATTTTGGACCATCCATTAAGTGAAATTATCCCTGAATGGGCACTGCTGTACACTCGATTGATTTTGGCTGGTATCGTTAATATTCGGTGATAATGTCACTTGATATAAAAATTGATGGACGGTGTAAAATGTTCATCGTCGCCTGCTTTTAGTATGGGGGACTAGAGCACCCCGACAAGTTGGCAAAAACATACGGTAACACTCGACTGATGAGACTGTCAAGGTTGAAACACGTGTATCGGGCTCTATAAGTACCCTATAACAGACCACAAGCGTGGCTCAAAAATAATTTTGTGGTATATGAAATGTTTATTTTTTACTCTACTTCACAACCTTCATGACGAAATGAGCGCATGTGGAGCAGTGGTTAGAGGTGCCCTGCATCGCACACGAGGTCATTGGTTCGATCTCGCGCTCATGGCTCACCAAGCCATCCATCCCTCCGGGGTCGGTAAATTGGTACCAGACAGGTCTCAGACTTGTCTGGGAGGATAAGCAGCACTGAATCGGTTCACCGAGAGGCCTCCGCGAGTCATTGTAAAGGCCAGATATGCATTCAATCACCTCAAACGAAGTTAAATGTTGAAGTCGAATGCATGGCGCATCCCTCAGGGATTGATCAACGCCGAGAGCTTTATCCTTCACATAGCACAAATATAATAAGTATCAAAAAGTAAAACCATCTATATTCCTTGAAAAAGGTGAATGACTGCATTCAAAGAATTAATAGAGGGAGCTACACAGTATGGGAAAACTGCTTTGTAGTTGACGGAAAAACATGAAACCTTTGACCCCTTCGGGACGGCAATTGAAATCACTGTTCGCAGCGCCAACCGTTATTAGGCTGATTTTCGTCAAATAATCAAGGCTTTCTCTCCCTTTTGAGGGAACTTTTAGGTTCCTTGTTTCACACTGATACATCGCAATTTACTCTGCACCCTCTTATGCTTTTTGAGCATAGCCTATATGTACGTAAAAAACACATGTTTGCTTTGTATCATAATTTCTTGGCATTCAGTCAATTGTGTTAGTCTCACGAAAAAATATTTGAATTCAAAGTTCCAGTATTTTTCATTATATACATTTCCCAGAAGTCATCACAGCGGTTGAAAATCAAAAAACAATTGATTTTTAATCAAAAATGATGATCCTTCCATTATTCTTTGAGCAAACATGTCATGTGGCGTGGTAATTGCTCTTGTACAGCTTGATTTACGTGCTTCTCCATACAGAATCATCAGTCGGGCAGAACCCGTCGTCTTTCGATCTTTTTATTAGTCAGTTCTCTCGGGAGCCCTACTCTACCTACAGAGAGGTATCGAAGACGAACAAAATGATGATGATACTATATACGTCCATTTATCGACTACCGATGATTTTCGATTAACAGTGTATCTAGGAGTTGGAACCTACATAACGTAATAGAACCTTTATTCTAACGCTTTGTGGATACTCCTTTCAAATTATACCTTTCCTTCGAGTGCTTTATTAAGACCACGCTCAAATTTCAATAGATCCTTTCATTATTATTTGAGCCAACATGTCATGTGGTCTGATAAAGGCTCTTGTACAGCCCGAGACACGTGTTCTTGTACAGCCCGAGACACGTGTCTCGTACAGCCCGAGAAAGGTATAATATGATAAAAATACCAGCCAGCTAGCAATCGAGTGCGAAAACACTCTGTGTTAGGTGAATGTTTCACCTGACAAAGAGTGTAAAGCATAGGTCGTCGATAACTATATATAAGGAGTGTGACGCTCCCGAGAGAACTGACTATGAAAAGATCGACAGACGACGGGTTCTGCCCGGCTGATGAGTCTGTAAGGACGAAACACGTGTCTCGGGCTGTACAAGAGCCTTTACCAGACCACATGACATGTTGGCTCAAATAATAATGAAAAGACTCCTTTCAAACTTATCCGTGTATACTTTACTACAAATATTATTCACCGCTGCAGCCTTTGCCACTACAAATGCCCTACTTATTCTTACTACTACTAACCACAGGCATGCTTCTCTCTGCTGCTTTATGGGTATCGTCTTCCCTGTTTCAATCCTTAGATAGACAGACTTTGTTGGCTTATGAACTATGAATTATTCATAGTTTAGTTTGGAGTCAAATACTTCTGCATTACGGGCGAACTCCAAGCCGCAAGTCACAAGCTTTGCATGGGAAAACTAGCAAGTAATACAAGCTTGTCGTTCATTCATTTTTGTCACTCAGCATTCAGTTCTACGGAAGTGGTCGACTAAGGATGCTTGTCAGTTTTACATTCCCAAGCTTTGCATAGGAGTAAACTCTTGAACTTTGAAACGATATTGTATTGTATTGCATCCAGTAATACCAAGAGGACATATTGGATGCAGAGATGATAGTTGATAGGTCAGGAAAGGTGTCGTCGCTCATAATCGTGTCTCATTTGAGCAATGGAGATGTTCGGAAAAAACGTATTGTCGGGTGTAAAAAAAATAGACCTCTACGAACTTTACAGGCCCGATATCTATGGGTCGAACATAAAACAGATATATCTATGGTCATCGGACGATTGATAAGTAGGAGAATACGGTTTCATGCTTACAAGATAGGTGACAGAATTGAGCACAAATAGGTGGAAACATATTCAAACCCATAGGATTTGTTTTCCTATTGAAAAATACGGTTATTGTGACGAACGAGCGCTGTTCTCACTATAAATTCCCATAGGTTTCTCATTTGCATTTTTTATGACAACGAAGTGCTTCGACCACCTAAATTTTGCTATGTGAATACCAACTGAACCCTCTGTGAATTTCAAACAATGGGCTAACTATTCCAAAAGTTAGGACTCTAATCCTCGTTGGTACTGTGCATTAGGACGGCCTACCTGTGGATAGAAAATATACCTCATCATAAAAAGTTTTGAAGATTTGGGTGATCAAAATGCACTTTTGGAGAGAAAAACTTCACAAAATGGTGAATGCGAGCTTTGTAAAAACTTACATCTGCTAGATACTAAAAAATCCACTGGATAACTTTTTTTTTTTGAAAGCCATTCATGATAGGAAATATATGTTGGATTTAGATTCTTACCGTATCGTAGAATGAAATGTGGAGGAAGAGCTGGAAATGCCATAATATCTCAGAGACGTAGCTTTTGTACTAAAATTAGGAACCTTCATGGAGACTGGACGCTTTTTTTTTGCTGGGAATGCGCATTTAGTAGTTGCTCTGATAATAACCTACTTTTTGTAGCAGCAGAGTTTTTTAGAATCAAATTGTAATTGATTAATCACTGAAATTAGAATAGAATCTTACTATATAACTGCCAGCAAGCCTTTTGTGAGGTTCGAACAACGAGCTAATTACACCGAAGGCAAAGCGTTATCTTCTTTCCGTTAGTAACACATAATATATGAGTCATGCAAAAGCGCACAAATGAGAGGGGAATATTAAATAAAAGTTGAAAATAAACTCGTTTTGCAGGGAGGTGTTTTCAAGTTGGAACATACAGGAATTTTGACACGTGGCCGTTCTTTTTCACTAAAGAATGCCTTTATCAAACTTTTTTTCTGTGAAATTTTTCTTTTTGTAGCGATAAAGTGCATTTAACACATAAACATTCCTTATGAATTCCAGTAATAACTAGGTGAAGCTTGAGCGAGGAATTAACCACTTTGAGTGTGGAACGTGATCATCTTTTTGCTCATACAGCGTTCTATAGCAACCTTTTCAAGAATCAAATCAAAAATCAAAGCCATAGAAATTTGAATATCGATTGGCTGTCCGAAATCCGGCAAAAAGCCGTTCACAAATCCCACCTGAGTATACAAAACAAACCTGGTGTGACACTTAATTATTCTGAGCCCACAACAAAATATAACGAGCTTTTTAAAACACGGTACATTATTGAAATTGACAAATCTAAGCAACCGAATAATTTCGAAAGTTCTATAGAAATTTCTATCCAATCAGAAAAGCGTTCAAACGACTGTGTAACCGCACAGGTGCAAGCCGTCCCGAACGAGTAAAAATTGGTGCTGATTTTGCACGCGTTTTTTCTTGAATAACATGTTTCCTAAGAATCACACATATTTGCAGTCACCACGATGGACAGAGGCTGCACCATCGCCGACAACACGGTGACGGGAATTTGCACTTGTATGATGGCAGGTCAAGTGAGGGAAGTGCACGACAGCGGAGCAGGTGATAAAAATAACGCTTGTGTCCAGCCCACCTCTGCCAATCTTGGGAGCTCTATCTTTTTGAACTGCATTCTTATTTTCAGATCACTTTGCTTGTAAAGGAAAATCTCTGCAGACCACAAGCACTGTGATGGCGAACTGGTCGAGAGCGATGTGTCAAGGTGTACTGAATCGCACGGTACGAATGCTGGCACCGAGTCCGTTGGGATCGCACTTCTTCTCGGCAAGTTCTTCACTGCTAGCGGAAATTGAAATTGATTGTGATATTTATGAGACATACACTCCATCGGACCGATTATTATCATGGAATTACGGCAACAATAAACTGGCTGATCATGTGAATTTTACCACGCTGACAACGATCTGAGCTGTTATTAGCTCATACCAGACACGCTGCGTGTGCGGCGAAAGTCCTTATTATCACTCCTTGCAAAGATGATATGGGAATTTTCTTGGTAATCTAATGTAATGAGGCAATATCATCGTGATTAGATGACGAAATCTAGTGTAAGAGATTTCTATAAAAGTTTTGTAGTTAAGAGAATGTCCATGTATGGAAAAATCATCTATGTTTCTACGGGAAAAGCACATCGTTGTAAAAGGGAACATATTTTTAGCTGCCATTTGACTTCATTTTTTTAATCTATGTCTTTGTAGTCATTGGATAGCTTGAGAAATGTCCTATTCTTTCACTAAGTTTGCTTAGTGAAACGAATTTTCTTTTACTTTCTGCTAACGAGAAAACCAACGATCTGCAAGCAGAGTTCGTTCTAGTGAATATCTACCATTTCCCTCGAGTTCCGAGGTGTTAGGGGAAATCTTCGCCATTGTTTCTGGTACAGGTGGCTTTAACGATGTCCCTTCCATCATAATCTACCAATTACTAGCAGCGGAATTCCCTCAGTGAAGATTGAAACGCACCTTTCATTAAAAAACTACCACAACATCATTTTAGGCGCCGCATAGGATTTCACCGTTCTTGTCAACGTGTTAAGTAGCCAAACTGTGCACCAATCACGTAGCAGTGCACCATAGAGTAATCTAGATTCTTTTCTAAAAAAGAATTTTGAGAATTTGCAATTGAAAAACCATTGCAGGACTCTTTTTTTTCATAATTCAGAAATATCTTCTATCAATGCTTCATTTATGACCACAATGATATTAGTTGAAGAAAGATTGCAACGATGAAAAAACAAAAGGTAATTAATCAATAACTAGAAGGGAATCTATCACAACAACACTTAAAGCTTTGAATAGAAATGTCTTACCCATTTACCCTTCCAGAAGCGCCCATTTATAGCAGAAGCTACTAAAACGGTATTGAGAAAGCACCACATTCAAAATCATACATTCAGATTCAGATCTTTAGCTATAAAGTTGTCGACAGCAGATGTGTTTTCATGCAAAGATTTCCTCCATATCTGCTGTTGAAGTCGAACTGTAGACACAAAGTAAAGACGTTTGCATTCTTTAGATAAGCGATTTTCCCGTTAAGCTGTCAAATTTCCGCATGTTATGAGAGCCCTATGAAGTGATAAATAAGATAGCGGTAGCTGTCTGAGTCATTTTGAACATTCCCACTTTCACACCTACAATCGTAAGACTTATATTCGTTCAGGGAATGGTGGGACAATGTGGTGCTATTTACAGCTAGTCGAACGATGGCTTTTTCCTTGTAAGAAGTAAGACTATTTGCTTTTTTCTTTGATAGAAAAGCATTTGGACCTTTTCAAGACTTTCACTAGTTATAGGAAATATCGTCTAACTCATTACATCTGATTAGTGCATTTGAGCTTTGAGGAAGGCGAATTTACCTAAACGTCGGCAATTGCTTTTGTAGCGGGCATACAACGTTCACGCAAGCTCTGCTTTCATCGTGAATCTGTATTTAATCAGCAATAGTTGCTGATGGGCTATGGATTTTGTCTGCCGTTGTAAAATCAGATGTATCATTTGTTAAATTAGGCCAAAGTTGTTGCTACATTGCGAGGGTGAGCAGCTTTAACAGATATCAGTCAGGAGTGCTACTCAGAAGAGCTGCCCGTTCAATGATTCAGAATATAGCATAAGCAAGCAACTTGATCGTGCACCTTATCGTCGACCTACTTAGGAGGGTCATAGCGCTTCAGTAGTTGATGTTGACCGCTCAAATTCACGCTGGATCGTCATTTCTTCTACTACTTAATTTCTTCCTACCCATAAACTGCGAACAGTTCTCTAATTTTCGAATATCAACTATGACTATGTTTTAAATTTATCCTTTCAGACCTCCTACATACTTGCGTCATAGGTACCTTTATGAGTCTATAAAGCACGCATGTGTGGCTAAGCCGAATAACAACTGTACATACCCAGCTCATAAGATGAAGACATTTGAATTCATCACTGCTTCATGGTTTCAGCCAGAGAGACATTTTGTATCAGTTATCACCACAGAGTATCATTTTTCGAACAGACCTGTTCAAAAGCCTGATCACACTTGATTCAACATCATCTTCAGTTTTAGAATATTGTCTATGGAGTACATCGTATTTCGGTATACGTATGCGACTTTTTGTGCCTTTTTGCCATATGTGTAAGATTCTTCGAAAACGTAATGTTGATAGGCTCTACAGGCTCGTTCCGAACTTCCGCTGAGAGTGCGACTAGCGTTCTGATTTTCCACGATCTGATCCGTCACAATGAATTGCACTGTCTGCTGAAGATGAGCGGAGAAATACAAAATCTGGTCGAACCAATCCATTGTCATCACTTCAGACCCGATAGGATTACCTCCACAGGCTCCACTTTGACCCCGGCACTCTCTCGGTCACAAAACTCTATCAATTTCTATTTCATGCACGGACTCACAATTCTCGTCATGTCAACGCTTATGTAGCACAGAAACTGATTTCCTGTTTACTACATTTGTTCTTACTCTCTCAGTTCTGTCAACAATCAGATCCGAAGCATCATCCGCAAATTACCCAAAAAGATGTACTGGGTATCACTAAGGAAACCTTATTACGATCAGATCAACCCTTATCCTTGATCTAGTTTTTGTAACTACACTCACAATTCGCATTGTCATCAAAATTTTCATATCCATGATCCAATCCATTTATCCTCATATTTTCATCTACAGGAAATGCACAACAATCCGCATTGTGGTTTGCATCTTTATCTTCTTCATTATGACACTTAATGACAGAATAATCAATGTCGAAGTCCAATTCATTATTGGCTAGAATAAATAAAGCCTAGAATTTAGTTTTTGATCAAAAAATCCTCCAAAAATGGCAATAAGCAAAGTGAAGAAAGCAAACGTGATAGCCGTGACTGCCAATTAGGATAAAGTGATGTACCAAGGCTAATTAAAAGCAGATAAAAGAAGCGAGAGATGAGAAGGAAATATGAGTTTATGGAAAGGAGGATCTCGTATACACTTGAGCGAAACTTCCAGAACATACTTCACTAAATAATGGAGTAAAATGACATTCTAGAAGATTTCCGCAGTGTGATGATACGCGCAAAGCAATTGACATCTGTATTACGTTGCAGTTTCTGTATAAAGGGACACATTTTTATTGATAAGGAGAATTCTTCCCAATGACTCGATATTCATCGACTATGCAACCATCTAGGGGTTTCAATGAGGTTTTTATCAAAAAGAGTTGCTTGATCTTTTGAAAGGTGCTGGCCTAGTGGGTAGAGGAATAGGTGACAAGGAATTTATAAGGAAAAAAGGTGAGCTTCGGCCAACTCCTCCAATGCACAGACAGGCCATCACGAATTGGTGGTGGAAAATGAAGAAGCAATAAATTCGCGTGACTTACTGATTTGGTTGCTTATAATCATTTGACATTGTGATACTCGATCGTTATGCCGTCATAAAGAAACTTACGACAGCAAAGTACTAGCTATGGGGCAACGATTGGAACCAGACCTTAAGCTCAATCTTATGTCTGAATTGGAACTTCCGTTTTTCAGCCGTTTTTCAATACTCAACTGTTGAAACGTTTATGGTCATTGCGCTATCAGCCACAAGATGGGCTAATGTTTGAAGTATCGAAATAACAGTCAGAGTGTACCACGTACTACGTTCAAGGAATACCTAGTGAAAGTTGGCTTTCATTATTGATCTACCAAGTTTATCTCGCCGAAAGTGGCTACATTACAAGATGTTATCAAATGTCAAGCAATAAAACTGTATCAGTTCGCTTCTTTTCTTCCCATCTCATACTCTAAAAACTTTTGCATAAAACATATACCGAATAGGTACAAGTGTTTGCACTGGATGAGAGGAGATAAAGGAGCTACTATGCTTACTACGGCAAATAATCATGATGGCTACGACTCTGATTGAAGGCAAAAGCAAGAGATAGGGCCTTGAATGGAAACGGTGGTGTATAACCAAATGGGAAGATATCTCAAAAACTGCCTTCCTATTCCACGATGCACACAAAATGTGTCTAGAGATAGCGGTCTCGGAAACTGTGCGGAAATTATGAAAGTTCCACCTAACACATTATGTTGCCAATTGGTTTGAAGACGCTTTTGTGAATTTATGCAAAACGGAGGTGTGCGCGATATGTCCTGATAGTTGGGATGGAGATTGCATGCTAAGGTGGAACATTTCAGATCTCTTGTAAGGCATGTGGTATAAATACATGGGTGAATTGACTAAACCACTTTGAGCGCACACAAAAGATTTTTGAATAAGAATTCGAAAAATTGTGAAAGCAATTCTCTAGATACACGCACAGAAAGACGTAACGTTGACGACTTCTAAACAAAGTAGGACGTGATATACCATTGCTTAACGTTATTATTACTTGGAATTTCGCTGCAGAAAAGCATTGGATCTTTCTGCATAAATTCCAAAAATTAGAGAATGAATACAAAAGGAGGACGAGTATCACACGCAAGATGGTACCTCACCTCAGATTTATTTTTCAAATTGATCAAGGATAACCACATAGTGTATAACAACACACCAGTGGAATTTTCCGTTCATTTAGCCAAGCGGTGCAGACATTTGGTATCATTTCTGTATTGGATTTTCCATTCGGTATATGAACTACAATCTGGACATTTGAATCTGAAAGGGCATAGCATACCTAGATTCTAGGAAAAGGGAACATTTGATTTCACTGAGCGCGATTTTATTTACACATTCGGTGAGCGATAATTAGGGTGAAGAAAACTTGCAGTAGTATCGGTTCAAAAAAGTTCATAGTCAGAAAGACGCAATCGGTCCTAAACCTGGAGTTAGTTAGCATCAGCTGCTTGAGTACATACAAGATGCAACGACCATCTAGCAGGAGTCGCTACCGACTGGGTTCTTCGAAATGTCGAATGTGCAACACTAACGCCAACTGATACGATCTGGTTTTTTAATCACGAAAAGCATAGAAGAGAGTATGATGTTTGGCGAATCATTATGGCTAGGTTAATCCCATGGGCTACTCTCTCATAAGTTAGGTGAGATAGAAGGCTTACTATGGTCCGCTCTAAACGCTCAACGGCTAGAGTGACGATAGGTGGCACAGGCTTTGAATTTACACAAAATAATGCTGCGAAAAGATTATGGCCACACGACCTTCGCTAAAATGGTTTTGTAAATGCACTCACCGGAATCGCCGACTTGGTATAGAATCAAAATGAAAGTCGGAGAGATTGCTTCGACGGGGCTGTTCATCGAATGGCAACTCAACTAATATACAGAAACCGCTAAAACACGTACCTGCGTCAAACCGGAAGTGTTAGAACGCGTAATCGCCTGTCCAACATCAACCGTCGCTCGTAAAAGACTTAAAACACTACCTACGATTTTTTCGATACATGGGCATTTCCTTAACTATAAAACTCTTTATAGGAGTCTCTTTCATAATTCACCATGTAATCCGATAATATCCCTGCAGTATCTCAAAATCCTAAATAAAATCCCAATTCCATTGCAACACGTGATGCCGACGAGCGCGGCGTGCGGTTTGAGCTAAAAACAGCTTATGTCGTTGTTAACGCGCTTCAAAATGTGTAATGTGATCAATTTAAATAAAGCGCCTCCGTTCATAAGGAGTTGAGAAAATACAAATCAGAAAAAATAGGGGAAAATCTTTTTCCTTTTATCACTCGAGAGAATGCTTTTGTCGTTGCCTCTTTACTAGTCGCAAGGAAAACTGATTGGACGATTTTAAACATGGAAACATTTAAAGATCAGATATAAATAATTAGAATGGGATCTGCTGCGACACCATCTAAGACTATCATTGGAGTTGTGTTCACCTGCCTAAAGAGGTGTGCTCGTGTTCGCTAGTTAATGTTAACTAAGTGCCATCGGAAAAGGATTACTTTGCAATTTTACATGCTCAAACGTTGAGATCTTGAACAGCATACGATTACGGAGAGCAGACCTCTTTTGATGTGAAGATGTTTCGCATTGAGGTGCTACTGAGTGCTCATAAAAGGCCTCTGATTGATATACAAGAGAGCCATTTTTGTTGAAGGCATTTTGAATGTTGCCATGTGTATCCCTGCAATCATAAGACCTGTAGTCACTCCTATCAGAGAATGATAAAATGCTTTGGATTGCGCACTTATTTCATGTCGTTTCTCAAAACTATTGCAAGCATTTATCAGGATTCAGGGCATCTATAACAACAAACCGGTGACGAGGAAGCAGCATACTGTCATACTTTTTGATGACGATGGCTGGATCAAGAAAGAGTAAGGTTCAGGTGAAAAGAGCAAATCGACCTCTGCAAAGTGTACACGTCCGATATATGGGAGTTATTTGCAAAAAGACGAAGCTATGGACCTACGCAGAATGAAGTTTAGTGGAAGACGCTCTCACTCCCTCATGAAAGGTAACAACAACATGCAAAAAGTGTTGGTGAAATACTTCTTTGTGTGGATGCCGTTTTCGTATTGAAAATGTAGACTGTGGTTCTTTCTGATTATAAGGAATCAAACGAAAAACCAATCTCATTCGCTGGAGAGGAACTTTTTATAGGAGTGTTAGTAAGAGTCCAAAAGCTGAGACTTTAGGCCTGCTGCTGTGGAAGAAAATAGTTTTTTTTTTAGAAAATAAGCACAGCGTTGGAATCAGCAAATATTACGCTATCGTATAATTACTAAGCCCAAGGAAAGTTCTGCGCGGCGAGGTGTAAAACACAAATCTTATCTTTCTCCTAGGGCGCTATCTAAAGACCTTTTCCAAAAAGCAAGCATATTTTGAGTTCATGCAAACTTGTGTTATGAATGAGTATTAGTACCCTAAGAAAGGATTTTGTCCAGCGAGTTATAAGCTAGATCAGGAAAAAGCACGTAATTTTGTGAAACATAATATTATTTTGAATTTTACGGCGTTATAAACGGGTGTTTTGAAAAAACCGACCTTGTAAATCTCTAGCTAAAAATCTAAGGTTTCGATTGATTACTAATACTCCTATGAAAACTACTTCTCTAGGCTTTTCATTTATTTCCTTTCTCCCCATAATGCTATTATTCGTGACGATGTAATGCATCGACCATTTGGAATTTGCTACGTCATTGTCAAGAATCCGCTGTGAAAATTAAACAACAGGCTAGATACTCCAAAATCTAGGCGCAGTTTTCTCCTCTTTAATAATGCGCACTAAGGGCTACTGTGAGTAGAAAATTTACAACATCAGTAAGAAGTGGAAATTTGGGTAAAGAAAATGATTCTCAGAAAAAGGTGATCTTAAATGATGAATGCGAACTTTATAAAAGGTTACCCGAGTTTCATATAAAGTGCCTTTTGTATTACTTTCTTCTAAAAGTTACACATAATGAAAAATGTATTTTTGAATTACATTCTTACAAGATCGTCAAGAGAACTGTGAACGAGAAATGTTGGAAATGTGATGCCATTCCAAAGACGTAGCTTTCGTGCGACATTTCATCATTTTGTAGTGACAAAGTGCCACTGACTTTTATACTTGAACTTTGTCATTGAGGGGTGATAATTAATGTGCGAGTTCGAGCAACGAGAGCACAACTTTGATGCAAAAAAGCAATATTCCTTCTGATCCTACAGGGTTTTAACACAAACATTATTTGTGGTCTCGAAATCACTGAAATTTTTAGCTATCGAATGAATGCCAAAAGTTTATCGGAAAGCCATCCGCAGACATTAGCCGAAGAAATAAAGCAAATCAAATGTCTAACATAATATTATTTCTGTTACTGCAACACAATGAAAAGAGTTTTTGGATAGAGCAATCCGCTGGAAAACCAAGTTTTCAGATAGTTATTGAAAGTCTGGCAAAAAATATCTGCTCACTACAAGAGGTATCAGCACAGGTACACGCCGTCCCAAACGAATGAAGAATTGCAAAATCTTTTCCTTACGATGCCAAAGTTCCCATGGCATCAAGAATGATCCAGGCGAAGCGAATGTTGACCAAATCTGGCAGCGCTTATGGAAAAGGTGTGCCTGACTAAATTTCACAATACAATGCTTATGATCAGAAAGTTGCGCTTATCTAAGATAAGAAGTCAATATGATAAACGACATAGCTTCAGAGCCGGGCAATAAATAGGAAGATAGTGGCTTGGAGAGCGTTGAAGAGCGTCGAGGATGCATTGAGGTAAATGAAGAACTTGCGATATTGTGCTATGAAATATTTGAAAGCGCTTAGGATCGATTAAGCGGTTATATCCACCTTGACGTACATCTCGAAAACCTGATCGTTACGTGAGAACGATAAAAATAATCGTTTGGTTAGATCGAACGCGCACTCGAAAGATCGATGCAGTAGTAGCCTATGTATTTATGCGCTTTTTCGAGGCACTTTATTGATCCGTCTTTACACCGTTTTTTTTCACTGTGAGGATTCCAAAACTTTTAGTAATCAAACCATTTTTTCATCTTCTTGAACTTCGTAGAATACTGATTAAGCACGTTTCCTTGCAATCTCGAGAATAGCTTGACTGTGGTGTTCTATAAAGAGTTCGTTGATGACTGACGAAGAGTGCGATGAGAGCGGGAATGAGCCCTTGCGGTTTGCGACGAACATCACAACCAATCGGCCATGGCGCCTCTTGTTTTTCGTGAGGAAGAAGAGAATCGAATTCTGAGCTGCATTAACAATACACTATCAAAGACGCCGCTCTGCCGCTAGGTTGCCGAAGATTAGTGAAAAGGTTACGTAATGCGTCCAGAGACAATCTATTATTTACGAAAAGCTTAAGGAAGAAGATGATGACTATAAGAACCAACGCTCGTAACTGAAAGAACCTACTAGGATTCTTTTTCACGCCAGACGGAAGATGGAAGGTTTGAAAGGCGAGTGAATTACTCAATGCTAAGTAGGACAACATGTTACACAAGTGATGGCAAGCCATACAAAACTGTGCTGTTAAACAAGTTTAGTCATAAAATTTTCGATAAAAGATGTCGTACCAGTAATGATCAAATTCGTCGCTTCATAATAGTATCGCACTGGGAGTGTAGGGGGAATATTATAACAATATCTTACAGTTAGGACTTGCAAAAGTCCTAAGGTCACGAAGAGACGCTTGTCTCCGCAGACACTCGAGCTGATACGTCAACGTGGAATCGCACGAGCCGCAGGCAACCGAAATCTTACGTCCGAACTTAGGAAACGATGCAGAGAAGCGATAAAAGAAGACCTTAAAGAGAGAAGAGCAGCAGTTATGGCAGAAGCTGCAGAAGCTGGGAAGAGCATTCGCAAGGCCCAGCGAGGCTTCGCCAACTATAAGACCAAGATGATTGCACTTCGATACCCTGACGGGATACTTACAGCTTCCAGAAAGGCTATGGAGAAAATCATCCACCAATACTACTCGGATCTCTTCGCTAGCCATGTCCTCTTACTGTCATATAAATTGAAAGAGGACGAAAACGTCGTTCCCACCGGTCCTCCCTTCCGAAATCCGACAAGCTATATCGTCGGTGAAAAACAGAACAACACTCGGTCCAGACAGGATTAGACCAGAACACCTGATGAACCTGCCGCTAGTTCTCATCAACACCCTGGCTCGGCTCTTCACTCGCTACCTGTCAGAATGCAAGGTCCCTATTCAATGGAAAACCAGCAAGACCGTATTGTTGTTCAAAAAGGGGGACCTTCACGACATAGGCAATTATCGCCCAATCTGCTTGCTGTCCGTTGTCTATAAACTCTTTACTCGAGTCATCCTGAACAGGATTGACAGAACGCCGGACGAAGGACAGCCATGCGAACAAGCAGGGTTCAGAAAAGGATTTAGTACCATGGACCACATCCACACGATCACAAGACTCATTGAAGTTTCGCGAGAGTATAAACAACCACTCTGTCTCACTTTTATCGATCTGAAAAAAGCCTTTGATTCAGTGGAAACAGAAGCGGTTATAGAGGCTCTGGATAACCAGGGCGTCCCTACTCGGTACATAATGATCCTTCGTGAGCTTTATAAAGATTTCACGACCAGAATATCTCCATTCCACAACAATATCACCATTGACGTAAGAAGAGGGGTTCGACAAGGCGATACAATATCGCCAAAACTATTCACTGCCACCCTACAAAACGTCATGCGAACATTAGAATGGGACGAAATGGGAGTGAAAATTGACGGTCGACAATTAAACCATCTTCGCTTTGCTGACGATATCGTTCTCATAACACCAAACATCAGCCAAGCGGAACGAATGTTGACTGATTTCGATAACGCCTGTGGAAAGATCGGTCTTCAACTGAATCTAACGAAAACAATGTTCATGGGGAACGGATGGGTTTCTAATGCCCCATTCACGCTCAACGGAACGACAATTTCCGAATGCTCCAGTTACATCTATCTAGGTCGTGAAATCAACATGATGAACGACCTAGCCCCAGAGTTGAGCAGGAGGAAACGAGCGGCTTGGGGAACGTATAAGAGCATCGAAGATGTAGTGAAGAGGACAAAGAACATCCGACTCCGTGCCCACCTTTTCGACTCGACAATTATCCCTGCCCTAACGTATGCAGCAGAAACCTGGTCGCTACGTAAGCAGGATGAAAGATCACTTGCCGTTATCGAACGCGCAGTCGAAAGGTCGATGCTAGGAGTATCTCGTATTTCGCAAATGAGACAAAGGATCCGAACTTCCGACCTACGTCAACGATCGAAAATCAGAGACGCCGTTCTACACGCCAGGATATCGAAAATAAGGTGGGCTGGACACGTGATGCGCTTCAACGACAACCGATGGACGAGAGCCGTTACCGACTGGATTCCTCGGGACGTCAAGCGCTCTAAAGGAAGACCACTGACCCGTTGGTCCGATTTCTTCACGAAAGCGATGGAAGAAAGATATGATGCTCAGCGAATTCCTAGAGCAAGGAGGACCCACTGGGCTACTCTTGCACGCGATAGGGAAAAATGGAAGAGTTGCTGGTACCCGCTCGAGTCACTCGACGATCAACGGGACGACAGGTGATACAGGTGATCTTACAGTTCGTTTCGAGTTATCTCAAGACCGCGCTCAACTTTCAATATATCTCAAAATCATTATTTGAGCCGCCATACCAAGTGGTCTATTTAGGGCTTTGCACAGCCCGATCCACGTGTTTCGCCCTTGACGGCTTTGTCAGTCGGCTAGACCCTTCGTCTTTAGCCAATGCTCTCGAGCGCCCTTACATCCCCTATAAAGAGTAGGCGACGACGAACGATTTACACTGCCGTCAAGTGAAATAAATTACTAGATCGGCAGTGTTCTACACTCGATTGCTTTTGAATGGTATTTTCGATATATTATAACGTTTGTTTCAAGTGTTTTTTTGAGACCACGCTCAAATTTCAACATGTCTGATAAATATTATTTGAGCCAACATATCATGTGGGGCCTACCGGCCTGATTCCTTAATATATTTCACTTTACGGTACGTGTAAATCGTTCGTCGCCGCCTACTCCAAGTAGAGAGACTGGAGCGCCCCGAGATGTTTGGTTAAAGACGAAGGGCCTACTCGACTGACGAGGCTGCTGAAGCCGGAACACGTGTATCGGGCTGAACAAGCGTCCATAACAGACCACGCGGCATGCTGGTTCAAACAGTAATTATGAGAATAAAAGTATTGCTCGTTGATCAACAATCAAAGTGAGCGATGAAACTGCTAAAGCATGACTGCTCCAACGCGAAACTTTTACAGCGTGAAACTACTATAACAGGAATTGCTCCAACACGGAACTACCACAGCACGAAATTGTTACAACACGGAATTGCTCATCCAGCTTCGATCGCTCGTGAATAGATTCAAATGCGGTATATGATTGTACAGCGCTGACGGTGGTCTTGATTTATCATTTGTCAGATAGACAAAACAGAATTAGTCATGTTTCATGTCTGAGAATTCTCGTTAACATGTTGAAAAAGGTTGGAATTCTCTGCTTACACTCACGTGACTTCCACAGTAGGAATATGTGTTCTACAGGATTTCTTAATCTGTTGGAAGTACAACCGTCACCAGAAAGCGCTCCATAGTCCGAAATCAAGTCCATTGTAATCTTCGTTAATTTTTTATAAACTGAAGAGCTATTGTGATTCACTAGCGAAAATGTCGTATTAGTATTGAGCGCCGTTTTTCTCTCTTATAGACCACAGTGATATTTGATCGAAAGTGATGTTTTGCGTAAAATGTCCGGCCTGCTTCAAGAACCCAAGATACAATTGAGTGCTTAGTGATTGCTCTTCTGCTTCGGACTTTTGAGATCTCTTAACAAGCATTTGCAGAGATGAAATAGACCACTAAAGTGTTACAAAATTGAAACGAGACTTATGCAAAATGTGCAACAACAAATTCTGTCTTTTGCATACACTGTAGACAAATTGAGAGCGTTCAGAAACATCCACTTTGACAAAAACTTTAGAGGCATGAGATGGTAACCAATGAAGCGCCTGCTTAGCGTCACCACAGCTGGCCTTTTTTAGCAACGCGTACTGATCCTATGTCGATATATTACATTATATATTGAAGTGCAGGATTCTTCTTTTTCACGATAAGATCTGAAGTTTTCGTGCAGTTTTTCCCCTACGATCAGTTTTGGCACAGTTACAATTTTGCTTTTCCTTGATGGCTCTTTTTGATGATAAGCCATTGCTTCCCTGTTCCCGAACCGAAGTTTTTGAAGCTTACATTTTAAGTAATAGTCGATTTCTCCACTGACAAGCGAGATTTCATAAGTGCAGTGTGGGAAGAAGGTAATGAGAGTCTCAAAACTGCAAACACGCCTGCTCTTTCGTAGAAATTTATTGTTGCAAACGTTTAGCAGCGAAAGCTGTATTGGTTGTCAATTAATATCTTCTTTTACAAATTTTTACCATAAGTGGTTAGATGAATTGGCGCTCTGTCGACTGCAGATAATTTTTTTAAAGAAAGTGCGGACTTTTTTGTCGCAGCATCGAAATGAGAAGGCGGAACCTCAAGCACTGCCTCCCCTCTCTTCATGGAATTGGTGCATTTACTGAAATCTCTGTTTAGCGGTCTACTTCATGCAGCTTATTGTCATTAGAAACATGACATGCATTTGATTTCGTTATCAAAACGACCCCATATTCTGACCGAATTCATCACACGACGTGTTCCGAAAGACTGCTTCCGAGTATTTTGAAATCGGTTCTTTTCCATAATCTGGGATTGAAGGATTTCACGATCCCATTTGTCGGGTAGGCACTTTGACAAGAGTGTTAGTAATCACTTGAAAGCTTAAATCTCCATTAGCGCGGCAATTGGCTGGTTTTTTAGAAGAACTTTTCATAACGCTGTGAAATGCAATTCAACTATTACTTCGCTGGAAGCACGAAAAGCACATGAACGTGTAGATAAAATGTTGTAGTATCAGTAACATTCGTTAAATCTAGAGCTGTTTTCAGAGTGGAAAAGCAGTACCTGATTGAATGACAAGCATCGCACTTTCACGTGAGAAAATTGATCGACGATTGCTCCAGCATTCCTTGCTGCCTCACCCGCAGGCTCGTGAATTGGCCAAAGAAAATATGATTGCCTGTGTGAATCAATCTTATTTTACCTGCTAAACGGCTTCTCCAAAAAATAAGCACGGCGTTGTAATCCTCGAATTTTACGCTATCGATTGATTACTAATAGTCTGAAGAATGAGCTCTGTCCGGCGAAGTGTTAAACACAATTTTTTTTGTCCTACAGTGCTATTGAAGCAGCTTTTCTACAGAGCAAACACATTTTTGAGGTTTTCGACATTTATGCTATCCAAGTAGTATTAGCACCCTATGGAAGTAGTTTTGTTCAGCGATATATAGGCGACATAAGAAATCTACCTCGTGGTCGGGTGAATTATTATATTATCTTAAATTTACAACACTGTAGTAGAGTACTAGGAAAAACCGACCATGTACGTCTGTAGTCAGAGATTCATGTTTTTTAATTATCGCAAACACTCCTATGAAAGCTCCTTGTCAACCGAAATGGAATGTTTGTTTATTTGTTCTCGAAAAACGGAGAACAACCTTAAAATCTTGGAGCTCTTTGAAGATTCAAGGAGCTGCCAAAACGATACTATCTCACATGTAAGTGCTGAGCAATAGATCCGTTGTTGCCTGATGAATGATCTGGTGCACGCAATGTTGAAGTAACTTGAATTTGCTCAAAGTTGATTCATAACATTTATATAGGTTTTTAGGAAGCGGAAATGGAATTCGCTACAATTGTGGCCGGAGTTGCATTCAGATCCTCTATGTTTTCGCTGTTTGCCACAATCTCGATAGTGCTTGGATGTGGTGTGCTGCCAGCAGGTCAAGGTAGTGATTAAAAAATGGCTATTTTTTGGTTACAGGAAAATAAAGAAATACTTCACCTCATTCGCTGGAGGAGAATTTTTTGTCGGAGTGTCAGTAACCATTCTAAAGCTTTAGTCTTCGGCTAGATCGATAAGAGACCGTTTCGAAACACTCTTATATTGCGTTGTAAAATCTAAAATAAAACTATGTTTAACAGAACCACGAGTTTCCCTTCTTATCTCCCTTATGTCTCGCTGGATAAAACTCGTTCCCTAGACTGCTAGTACTGCCTCGATAGCACAAGTCGGAGAATAAAAGTGTGCTTGCTTTTTGGAAAAGCTTTTTCGATAGCACTGTAGCAGGAAGGTATAATTTGCATTTTGTAGCGCACCGGACAAAGCTCTTTCTTTGGATTATTAGCAATGATTCGATAGGTGAATTTCGCCAACGCCGTGCTTATTTTCCGGAAAGACCGTTTCAATGCAGTACAGCAGGCAAAATGAGATCGAGTTACACGTACTCGGCGGCTCGTTTACAGTCTAACCTACGGGCGCGGAGGGGGGGGGGGGGAGGGGATGAGGAGGGGACATGTCGACAACTTTACGGGACGGACATATGGCTTGCATTTGTTATTCGATTGATATTTTTTTCCGATCTGAAAGAACTTCATATAAAACGATTAACTCAGATTCTAGGAGGTTCCTCCTACACGTTCATGTGCTTTTCGTGGACGAAAGTAAAAACGCACAATCGATGCAAAATAAATTCTGTTTTGGGTTTTACAGTGTCATCAAAGTGTGTTCTGAAAAGCCGATCAATTTCTCTCAATCCAAGAATCCAAGCTTTCGTGATTACTAACGCCCCTGTGAAAAAATTTTTGTGCAGCAAATGAGGTCGACTTCATTTGTTTCCTTGTATTCGAAAACTGCCGAAAATTGCTTATGGTACTGCAAATAATCTGATATAAGAACGTAAGAATTTCAATCAAAATGAACATTTCACTTGACCAGTGCTTCAGAGCTGGTGGCATTCGAGTTTCGAAGAAGGAGCTTGAATTTGGGTGAAAAATGAGAGTAAATTTATCAGTAGAGTGATTTGCTTGCTATTATTTATCACAAAAATTCATAAAATTGTGTTTGAGGAAGCACTAGGAACTTCACCGTTGATGGCTTCACCTTGCCTCTTTCTATGGCATACTCTAGCGCAGCTGATGTTAGCTCGAGTCCCTGGTATTGCAACTAGCGAGGCAGGAGCTAAAGGATTTGTAGAACGCCTTGTAAAGCAAACAGTAAGGCACATCTCCTAGATTTCAAGTGTTTTCTTTTTCTTTGAGATATCTGAAAAGGCGTGAAAAATGATCTTCACAACGAAAAATCTGCCCTTCAGTTCATCGACGTTTTAGAGAGTCAATCTCGTACTGCACTCCTACCTGATGCTGTCATTTCGTCCATTTTGAGTCAACTTACTGTGACAGTCACTTACACACCATTGATGTGTCTAAAAGTGCGTCTCGAAGTAGCAGACCCAAATCCGCGTGAGTATTATATCTTCAACTTCTAAGAGATTTGAAGCAGAAATACAGCAGTTATGAAAAAAAAGCACGGCTAACCTCATCATTCTCTGAAAAACAGACAACTGATCCAGTACAATATTTGTATCGCTTTTTGAAAATGCTACATAGCGATGACCCAAAGAGCTACATTGGATGAAAGGAAGTTCGTGTTTGAAACTGTTCTCAGTTTTTTTTTACCTTGTCAAAGGTCCACGTCTTGTTGAGGCTCAGAGATTATTGCAGTCAACATGATGGAAAGTGCTTGCTTCATCATCGACAACACGGCGACGGCAATCTGCTCTCATATGGCTCCAGATGGTACAATGTGTACGCTGATGCTACCAAGACTTCCGCAGAGTGCAAGAATAACGCCTGTGCCCAGCACACACTTGACAATTTCGGGATTTCTCTCGGTAGATATTTCATTCCTCTTCTCATACAACTTGGTTTTGTGAATAACGATTTCTCTGCAGACCACAAACATTATCTTGGCGAGTTGGTCAAGAGCAATGTGGCAAAGTGTAGTGAATCGAGCGATTCGAATGTTGGCATCTGGTCCGCACGTTCGTCTCGGCAATCGCCACTGTCGGCGGAAACTAACATTGAACTGTGATATGTTTAAAGCAAACATTTTCATTTGGCATTTATTTACTGTAGCAATACCGCAGCAATAGACGAGCAAATTGTCTTGGTGTTGATTACTCAGAACAGTTTATCAAATTGCATTAAAGTGTGACATGATGAATTTCGATTAGCTGCTTTCTTTCAAAGGCAGCTGAGAAAGTTGCAAATGGAAAATTCACATGAAGGAATCTCTCGTAGGCATTTTTTAAAAATATTGTTCCGTCGCCGTTCCACTAGTGGTCATAAAATAACTAGTTGAAGAAGGATAACATACACCAAAACAATGGAAGATTGCTCATTGGCTAGAATGGGATAACTGCGATAGCTTTATGAGATTTCAATTGAAAATCTGTTCATTCGGCCTTCGAGAAATGCCCATGCTAGGTGATATGAACTAAATGACATTAAAAAAGGATTAATTTGCGAAAATACGTACTCGACAATCAGATATTGAGCAGTCTAATAATCTGTTTACGTAGAACGATAATTTTCTTCTTTGGATTCGAGTTTATTAGAACAGATGCAAGCCTAATGTCATAAATTTTTTACGTTCTTCCAAGATATTCTAGTATATTTCGACAATTCTTTGTCCAAACACAGCATAAAATGTTATGTTTTTCTATGTCACTGATTCCTTGCTGCGCTGGTCATTCAATTCCATAGAAGCTCACACACATCAAAGACGTCTCAGCTATACTTCATAGAAAGTCGATTCTTTTACTTTCTCTGTGTGTTATTACTCATCCGTTATCTTTCGTCCACAAATAGATTTGTAATGTCAGCCACAATTATTGAGAAGAGAGGTGTACTGAGCTTCAGGCAAAAAAAAAAAATTCCAGTTCTCGTGTGCACTCTTTTCATCGTAGATCTTGAAGGAAATTTTTTCTCTTTTCTTCCATTTGATCCGTCCCGCAATTTTTCCGCACTGTACAGATCACAGTGATTCTAATTCAAGTCGTTTTTTCTAGCCTTCTTCATGAACATCATAGAATACTGGTCAAGTGCATGTCCTTGAAATTTCCACGATGCCTTGATGTGACGTTTCATAGAACGTTTGTTGTTGACTGTCGGAAAATGTTGGTGTGAGAATCGCTCCTGTACAGCCCCGTGACGAACAACCCAGCCACTCGGCCTCGGCCATAACAAGCTATTTAGGGAGAAATTCACTTCATCATTTACTAAAATGATTGGAGCGTAAAGCTGAGTTTTTCACCTGAAAATTTTATCAAAAAATTATACTTATTGAGGCTGAGGAAAGCAAACGCTTTCAAAAGCCGTGAAGCGCCAAGTAGGTCAAAGTCCTGTGAAGAGACAAATTTAGGGCAGTCAACAGAAGACAGGGAAGGAAAAATAACAATAACTGAATGAAAGGTGCCCTATCTATCAGTTAAGCCGAACTTCCGGAATTAACTTCATTAGGTTGCAAAACAAGATGAATGTAATTCGTCAACAAAATAATTCAGAATATTCCCACAAACTGACTCTTGTGACGCCGCTAATTCTTCATTTAGTTGCAGCTCCTGTAAGGTAAAAAATATCCTTTTCGATGTCAAGATAATTCGTTCAGGGTGACCCGAAGTTTACCGAATTTGCGACCGAGTAGGTACTTAAATCGAATTTTTCAGTACAATAGCTCATCTTTTGAAGGAATCTGACCTAGTGGTTAGCGGTACAGGTTTTGAATAAGTTATGAGGAAGGATGGTGATACCTTCGACCAACTCCCAGTGTTCGTTTACAATCATATGAGAAGGCATTAGCCTCACCTTTCCAAAGAATATAATATTAAATGTTATTTGATATTAGTATATTTATCCGGTAATATTTAGTAATATTTGACTCATCCAGTATTCAAGGACATTCATGAAGGTGGCGAACTTCTCAAACAACAGGCGGAGCACAGATGAAAGTGTGTTGGAGGATCTAATATACAGCCTTTAATAATGTTTTCAGCCTTTTTTGAGGTTCGCTACGTTTTGTTTCATTTGTGGTTACGGACCATTTTGGCGGTACCGTCATCATCAGAGCTAATCGCTCCCTTCATATAGAGGTAGGCGACAATGAATAGTACGCTCCCCACGAGAATCACGACTGCCAGCGTAGCTACACTCGGTGATGCCTTGCGGCTGGCGCGAACAATATATTATCTATTGATCGACTGTTTCTATAAAAACTAATGCAAAAAATTCGATATGTACGTCTTCAAAAATGTTTCTAGCCTGTGAAAATGCTTAGAGCGTTTTCGAGGTTGGTACGTCATAGCCACACACGTTTCGGCGGTATTGTCCGCTTCATCAGTGCAACTCTAATCCAAGAGGTATTTGCACACTAATATTTTTTGATGGAGTCATGTTAAGGAGTACAGAATAGATAAAAATGCCGATTTAACAATCTCTAATTGACAATTTGTACACGGATATAATTTTAACTCCTACGTCTACGCATGAATAAAGTGAAGTCACTAAGTGGCGATCTAAAGGTTTTCGGACACCGGTGGAATTGAATTTTCTCTCAACAGTATCGGTTGATATGGTTTTTAAAACCGTATTCCTTTCATCGCTGAAGTCTATGCCAGCCCATCTTCCTAGCGTGTTACTGCGCTTTACATACATAAACGTTTCGAATTACGCTACAATAAAAATCAATCCCATGCTGATGATAGATAAGCTAAAGTAATTAGTATGACTTGCCGAATCAAAAGTTAATGACTCTTTTGAAGGAGTATCCAAGCTGTCCAATCTTTTAATCCGCTAAAAAGAAACATCACGTAAATTAGAGTGCTGGCAATGGGACAACGATTGGCACCAAACATTGACATGGCCTTCATATTCGAATGGGAACCACCATTTCTCAGTTTCTTTCCATTACGTCACTATAGAAACCCAAATAGTTGTTTTGCTATCAGTGATGAGATGGACGGATGTTATAAACTGTTGAATAAACACTCAGAGTATACCATATTTACATGAGGCAAACATAGAGGGAATCGGATTCTATTTCTGATCTACCAAATTCACCTGTTCAAAAGGGGCTATATCACAAGATGGTGTTAAAAAGTCAAGCGATCTGTTCTTATGCACTTATGATCATCTCACTCTACACTCACAAAACATATGTATGAAGCTGCAGATTAGGCACAAGTGCTAGCACGGTAGACGAAGAGAGAAAGTAATCAATACACTTGACGCAAGAAATAACCATTTCAAATTGCTACAGTTCTGGTCAGATCAAAGAGGAGAGATAGGCTTCATAATGACAACAATAGTGTGCGAAGCCACAAACGGAATGCTACTTTAAAAACTACTCATAACAAATATTTAACAGATCACACGACATGTGTGGCTCAAAAATGACTTTATGGCATGTTGAAATTTGAGCTGTGGTCTTAAGAAAACACTCGAAACGAAAGTTTTGATATATCGAATGTACTAGCCACGAGCAATCGAGTGTACAACACTCTGTATTTGGTGAGTTTTTCACTGGACATAGAGTGTAAAACGTTCGTCGTCGCTAACTCTTAGAGTGGGGACTGAAGCACCCACATGGGGTTGGCAAAAGACGAGAAAGGGTAACTGCGACTGACGAGACTGCAAGGTCGAATTACGTGTATCGGGCTCTATAAGTCAGCCCTCTTCAATAGACCCACGACATGCGTGGCTAAAAAATGATTTTATGGCAAATTGAATTTTGAGCCGTAGTCTCAAGAAAACACTTGAAACGAATACTTATGACAAAATTCAGCTGATGAAGGTGTTTATAGTACACTGGTTTTGGAAACTCTGCGAGATATGGCAATTCCACCTGAAATATTATGTCACCAAATTGATTACGAACCGCCAATATGACCTCCTATGCAAAGCGAAAGATTGAGTGATATGTCCCATCGCTAGGAACGGACACTGCATGAATATCGGTACAAAGCACCAAATACGTTTTGAGATATGTAGTAAGAATTAAGGCGCAACAGCTCTTTCTGTTTGCATGAAGAACTACTCAGATAGTTGAAAGGCAGATACTCCTGGGTACTAGTAGGACAGTAAACATAATAGTGACTACTTTCAAGGTGGAAGAGAATTCTGGGAAGATTAGTGCGTAATATTACCAATATTACTCATCATTTAAAACGTCGCCGCAGAAAAAAACTTAGGGCTTTTTGGCTAAAATATTGAGAATCCAAAATGAATAGAAGCGGGGAGCGTCCGAATACTACCGACTACATGGCACCTCATTTCAGATTCGTTTTTTCTTAACCAGGGATTATCACCTCGTACATAACAGCACCTCGATGCTTATTTGCGCAAGTGGAAACGATGGATTCTTTAAAATATATAGACATTTGAATTCATTTCTGCAATGGATTTCCACTGGATGTATGAGTATCATCTGGACATTGTATCTGCTGGAGTAAAGCATGTCTAGTCTCCGAGAAATGTGAATCCCCGATAAGTCAGCCATCGCTTTTAAAGAAAATGTACCATCGTCGTTCAAGTTCTTGAAAAAGGAAAGTTGCAAGGAAGTTTAGTCGATCTTTTGATTTCACTGGACACGTTTTATCTAGACCCTTCAATAAGCCAAACTGAGGGTGAAGGAAACTTGTAGTATTACGGATTTGAAAAGTTTGGCAGTCAATGCAACGGCATTCCATTGTGAACCTGTAGTCAGTTAAGATCAGTTGTCTTAGCCACAACCTTAATGTAATAATCGATCGAAGAGAGTCGTTCATTATCGATTAGATTCTTCGAATTGTCGAATGCACAACAAGGTCGCCACCTGATACGGTCTGATTTCTTCTCAACGAAGGCTTAGAAGAGGGATATGATCCAACGAATCTTATCAGCTAATTTAATCTTCTGGGATACTTTTTCACGAAGCATAAAACTAGGAAGGCTTACTAGCGCCAGATCTAGTCACTCGACATTAAAGGGGCGTTGGATGCCGTAGGTTTCAAAATTTGCACAAAATAATGTTCTGCAGAATCATGGTTATGAGACCTGCTACAGAATGATCTTGCAAAAGCATTGAGTGAAGTATGCTTACTTATTGTGATATTCTGATATAAGTGCATAAAGCGAAGCACTTGAACGAAACCGTTCGTTGATTAGCAAATCAATTAATATAAGGCGAAATTGCTAAAACATATAACTGCTTCATCATGGAAATGCTAGAACATGCAACTGCTTATTCGACATCAATCATCGCTCGTAAAAGACCTATGACGGGACTTATCATTATACAGCGCGAAAGGTGTTTTCAATTGTTATTCACGAAATGGACAAACATGATTTATTACATTACATGGCGGAGAACCTTGCCAAGATTTCGATAACGAGTAAAAATTTCTGCTGCGCACAGCGCGCCACTCGCTCCTGAAATGCCAATTCTGCTGGAAAAAAATGTTTGGGAAGATGTTTAGCCTTTCAAAAACGATCACTGGTTTTTTGATTCTCAAGTTGTCCTTTCCGTTCGCATGGCGAAGAAGATTCGTGGGCAAAAAAATTTTGTCAACCAAAAGTCATAAAAAACATTTTCCTCACTAAAGGATGAAATATCACGCGGATTTCTTTCAGGATAAATTCAATATAATCGTCACCAGCGCTTGCCGAAATTACTTATTTTCTAATGAAAAAAACCACATCGTTGCGAAAAAAACAGCCTTTTCCGTGGGACCATCAGTAAACATTCGATATGATGAAAATGATGATTCAGATACTGTGCTTGTTTCCTAAAATAACTTTCAAAGTACGGCGTACTAACAAAACGAAGATCTCATTTCGATTTACTGCGCATGACTCATGGGAAAAGATGCATCGATGAATAGTGTTAATGCTATCTTTCCTCTTCGAGTCTCGAAAACGGAAGGTATGATATATTCAACGACACCAGCCAAGAGCAATCGAGTGTAAACATTTCTATTCAGTGATATTTTCACTTTATGGGCCGGCCTTGTAAAAAAATCGTCGTCGTCGCCTCTTTATAGGGGTTGGGTTCTCCGAGAGAATTGGCTAAAAACGCCCGACTGAAGACTGTCACGCTCGCAACACGTGCATCGGGCTGTGTTAGTTGTCCAACAACAGACCAATTGTGTGGCTTAGAAAAACCTTAATGAGACACATTTTGCAATCTTTTTTTCTTGAAATTCTTTCAGCTTGTTTCAACCAAACAGCTGTATTGAACTCTCTTCTTTCATATTTCCTTAATACCTAAACTAAATCTTCTCAGTAGTGATAGAAAATCAAACTTTATAAGAAAACTACCACAATGCCATTTATGAGCCCTCGCCAGCTGAAATTATTCACCTTTTGCAAGGAATTAAAACTTTGGTAGAATTCGGTTAGGAGGAGATAAATTTTCGAGCCATTCTCTTTCGCTGTACAGGAGTTTTTCATAGGAATGTTAGCAATCATTCGAAAGCTCAACTATCTGGTCACAATCGCACGTCGCCGTTTTTTTTTTTACTTTTCTCTGTGGTGCTGTAGGCACTCAGAATAAAATTTTGTTTCACACTCGCATTTCACCTTCATTCTTGAGATGCGTCAATTTGGTGAAAACCGAAAAGCATATAAATGTGTAGCGGAACTTTCGTAGTATTTTGTTTTGTCATTGAATCAAGAGTTTTCTTCAAGGAGGAGGAAAAATTCCCAATTCAAAAATAGTATATTGACTGTCACGGCCGCCCCACCTTCTGACTCGCTAACGCCAATAGCACCCACTGAAACCACCGGAGGGATCACGTTATGCGATGGTATAGAAAATAGACAGTAAAACAAACCTGGCAGACAAAATGTAAAAACTCCATATCCTATTTTCCAATGCATAAACACACCGATTTTTCTGAAGAAGAGAGAAAACACAGGGCACACGAATCGCCGTAACTAATCCGCGGCAAACTATATAAGACACTATCGACCGTAGAGTCCACCCTAATGTAGTGACAGTAAAGTGACAAACGAAAAAAACAGAGCCGTGTCGAATCTATCATCGGCCAAGCAAGATTAATGAGGCACAAATACACAAAAGAGCTATAAAGAGAAAAACTCACAAATAGATTGATAATATAGCAGTTTTTCACGAAAAAAACAAGTAAACCAATTAGTGAGTACCTTTCGCAGCTAATGATGTACTAGTAAATAATGAACATATAACACTACTGAGGAAATGGAGTTCACTACACGCGAAACTATTAATAGAACACACGAAGATAGAGAATAGAAAACAAACACGTGGGATCGATCTTGACACGGACAATAAACAAAGCGCAATAGATCTTGAGTACCTATAGAAAGAAAATTAGATTTTCACGGCGCTAAGAATTATGGAGTGAGTTTGAATAACCGACAGAAAGCGGCTGACGATAAGCGCTTAAAGAAACTAACCAAGAGATTCAAGCATATAGAAATATGTAATCACAACATAAACGCTTTATAACAAAAGCAATTTTCTGTCCATGTGAAATGAGAATCAGCTGAAAACTTTCAGGTCACCGTCCTATACCGTAATGGTACAAAGCATTAATTGCTAAGTGGAAAATTTGATTATCGGTCACTGGTAAGGCTTGACGCCACATTGATTACACGGGAACCTGAGCACACATGTACGAGCCTGCATCAGTACACAAAACGCCCTCGTCACTCATGCAAGTGGGTATCAACAACAAATAAAGAAATTGTCTCAAAAAAACCGTTTTCCGTCCCACGCAACGATGCGAATCAAACCACGCGTTTACGTAAGCCAGACAGAAAGATATACAGTCACGGCATACTTCATAAAAACCATCCACTAAAAATTAAATTGTCTCACAGTTGCATTGAGATTTTTATATAACGAGAGGTAATGAGAAATACAGTATCTAAAAAGGCATGGAAAAATATGTCACAACTAAGATGCACAAAAGATAATCGTGAGTTCTCTAAAAAGTCAAGAGGGGGCAAGAAAGGCCCGATTACACACAAAATATAAAGAGACCAACTAGGAGTCGAAAATCACGACTCCAATCTAAAAAAATAGATAGTCCCTATAAATGCACAAGCCAAAACTTTTAGCAATTGTGACTGAAACTTGACGTAGATGTTACTAGTGTTTCAATGTGTGTCGGACAGGAATAAATGATACACGGAACAATTGAATCAAAACTCTCCAATTCTCCATCTCCTAGTTCACTAAATGTTGAGTAAAGAGACACAATAATAAATATCTGCTGCAAACGCGCATTCACGGTTACTGAGTACGTAACCAAACGTCAGTTAAAAATGACAATTACGCGAATCTAATTAGAAACCTACTGGTGCTCATAAAATAAAGTCGAAAACAGCATGATATGGCAAATATACTGTCACAGGAAACAACGACACGATTGTAAGAGAAACACTTCCCTGACAGCTATAAAATGTTTTGTTCGACAACATACCTGGCAAAAACATAGGAAAGTCAACATTCAATCGTCACGAATTTAGTAAAACACCTATACTCGTAAATAATCAATACGAAACGAGGAACAATATCACATACCCACACAAGCGCATAGACGAAAATGGTTGGGATAATCCACATACAAAACTCTAGTTCTCCTAATTGACGTAAGACATGTGTGTATGTATAATACGCTGGAGAAACATGAGCGACAGACACACAGAGGAGGAAACTTCATCCTAGAGACTAAGAGGTGGGCACAAGAAAAAGAAGCGTATCTGTTACGATCATGTTCTATTTACGAATCCGAAATAAAGCACAGGGCCGGAAAAACGACTGCAACTCGCGACAATTTTCGCAGCAGTCCCATTAGACATCGAATCAATAATGTTATACTAGGTGACTCTTAATATGTTATTGTATGTGTCACCCATCCTTATAAACCATATGTTTACTTGAAAAAGTCCGTAAATGAATATGTGTACTATACCAATAAAATCAGTTATGGTCCCCCAACTAGAGAACGTCGACTAACATTCAACCAACACACACAGGAACACATAAGTTCGTAGGCAATCCCCCACCATCTTGCTATTGTGAAAGGTATGGAATGCGAAGACCCCTAAGACCACGAGAAACATAAGCGTCGAAGCTTATATGTATTGTAACCAATCCTGCATATAAGAAAATTGCTGATTCGACACATCTAAAAAGCCGACACCTCTTTCACAGCAGGACCACCTCCCCCCCCCACATAGTGTGTTGGGCGACAACACATACATTACAGTTTCTCGGTCTTACATATTCACAGTTAAACACCAGTCGAAAATCAAGAAAAGTACAAAGAATTGTGCCGTAACCCGATCTCCTAGTTACTGCCCAACCTTGAAGATAGCCTGCTTAGTAGCGTCTCCACACGACGCTAACACGGTCTGGACTGCCTGGAGGACGAGTGGCAAGGAGGGGGACGAGGGCGCAAAGGGATTGT
This sequence comes from Parelaphostrongylus tenuis, assembly GCA_019055375.1. Lineage (NCBI taxonomy): Eukaryota > Metazoa > Nematoda > Chromadorea > Rhabditida > Metastrongylidae > Parelaphostrongylus > Parelaphostrongylus tenuis. The sequence continues at coordinate 71,163 of JAHQIW010002638.1, forward strand.
AGGGGGTGGAAAATACGGGCACTCTTCCGTTAACAAGACTGAGAAAGTAGCATGGGGACAAAACCGTGACGAGCATCATAACCACTCGACCACGGTGCCCTCAAAAGCGAACCTGTAAATTCAACATTTTTTGAAATGCGAATATTTTTTGGAAAGGTCAGATTTTGTTGTCGCAGGATCAGAAATGAGTAGGCGGGAACCAAATCGAACCACTTGCGAACCAAATTGTCGCATTTGCTAGAATTTCTCTTCAAGTGTTCTGCTCTACGCAACTTATCATCAAACGATATTTCACAAAAATTTCAATCCATCAACCGCCTTCTTTGTGTTTTCGCAGAATTTGGCACGAAACGTGCTTCGAAATTTCGCTTTGAATCCAGAGAATTGGGTATTCTCGAAACTCTTGGAATCAAAAAGTTGCTTATGCGACGTCACTTATGTATAAGTGCTTACTGCCAAATCCATTATTGCCTCATGAACGATTTGATGCAGGAATGGCAAAGTTGCTGAGTTCACAATGCTTGCTTATCATTTTAGGAGCCAAAATGAATATTCTTGAATGCATTGGTAGACAGCTGACTCTCCATAAGAGCCTTTTCATAATGTTTCAACTGGCCACCATCTCAACAGTATTTGGATGTGGAGTGTTGCCTGCAGGTCAAGGTAATGAATTATAGATTTGGGGGATAGAGATATCCCACATCTTAGATAGAAGTTTATGAACTTTATAGAGTGATTGTGTCTAACACTCCATCAGTTCTACGTAGTTTTCGCAATCTGAGCCTTTTGATCAAGATCTTGAAGTTTTGGTTTTTGAATTAGTAAAAAATTGATCGTACATAGTAAATTAATTTCCAATTATTCATTACAGTGCTAAGAAATTCTGTTTGAGGAAGCACTAGAAACTTCACCGTCACTGGCTTCACTTTGCCTGTTGCCATGGCTTATCCAACCGCACCCACTGTCCAAGCCGTGGTGCCTGGTATTGCAACTAGCGAAGCAGGAGCTATGGGATTTGTACAACGCCTTGTAATGCAAACGGTAAGCTGCAAATATTGAATTTCGAGTGCTTTCTTTCTTTGCAATAGTTGAGATGACGTAGGAAACGAGCTTTGATTTTGTAACAATATGTGAACCTTTTAAAATTATCAAACTGCACCGCTCCACGTAGTTTTATTAGAATAGCTTTCATAAAAATCTCTTCAAATTAATGAAAAATCAGCTGCCCAGGTCTTTGACGTTCTCGGAAGCCAAGCTCGCAGTGCTCTCCTATCTGATGCTGTAATCTCGACAATTTTGAATCAACTGACTGTGGCAGTCACTTACGCACCATTGATGTGTCCAAACGTTCGTCTTAGTGTAATGGACGTGAATCCACGTGAGTTTCAGTATTGAACCAATAAGAGCATTTGAAGTAAAAATGTAACACTATCAAAAAGATACGGCTGTTTTTATACTTTTTGGAAAATAAACATATGTCAGAAAATCATTCGAAAATGTCTAAAATATGTGAAAATTTTCGGAAAGGCGAGAAAATCAAAATTTTTGGAATCAATATTAATTTTTGATAACATTTCTTTTGGCCTCTTTTACTATGAATGGTACAGTGTTCAATATTCCAGGTGTTCCTTTCAAGAGATTCAGAAAATAAAGGAGAAGTACTGCTTAAAGATGTTTTCAGTTTTTTTTTCAGCTATCTATTGGACGCGATAAGCATGGTTTTCTAAGGCACATAGTTTTTGCAGTCGCCATGATGTCAACGGCTTGCATCATCATCGACAACACGGTGACTGCAATTTGCACCACTATGGGCAAGCGGTGGCATGTCAGTTGCCATTGCAACCGAATGCGATGGTAACAATAACGCCTGTTTCCGGTGCGCCCGTGAGAATTTCCGGATCTATCTCGGTTTGGAATGCAATTTCTTTTTATACAAATCGCTTTGTAATTAAAACTTTTGGGTAGACCGCAAACATTATTATGGCCAGTTGGTCGAGAACGATGTGGCAAAGTGTAGTGAATCGAGCAATTCGGACGTTGGCAATGGGACTGTTTGGTTCGCACTTCTTCGTGGCAACTGGCACTATCGACGGAAACTGAACTTTGGCGGTGATGTGTCTGAGTCAAACATTTTCATCTACTCGTTATTTATTGTAGTATTACAGAAGCAATAAACTGGCAAATCCCATGAGTGTTGATTAGGCAGCGTGATGCAATAGACTGCCTCGAAGTTTCCATAATGTGAAGAATTTGAATTCAAAGTAATCATCAAAAGCAATTAGGAATTCAAATAAATAAATCACATAAAGAACTTCTTCGCGACTAGTATTCGGAACAATGCTCGTTCAGCTGACTCAGTGGGCATAACGGACGTAGTTGGAGAAGGAATACAAGAGTTTAAAACAGTAAACAATTCGCAATAAATAACTAGAATTCCTTCATTTTCGTATATATATATATATATATATCTGGTTCAGAAACAATGAGTTAGTAATATGATGACATATTTCGAGTCTTTTATGAGGCCTGATATGACACTTAAACAGTAATAGCGAAAGGCAACGTACTACGCACGAGCCTGGAAAGTGGAAACAGGCCTGCATAGTACTGTACCATCTTTTGAGAAAGGATAAGTCGCAAGTTTTACCGATCTTTCGATTTTCCTGAGTACGATTTTGCTTGAACCCTTCGGTAAGGAAATTTCAGAATGAAGGAAACTTATAATAATGTGATTTTGAAAAGTCTAGCAGCCAGAGAGGCGACAATCCATCTTGAACATGTTGTTATTGAACATCAGCTGATTGAGCGACAGCCATAGTGCAACGGCCGATTGAAGAGAGTCGGCCGTTACCGACTAGGTTCTTCGGATTGTCGAATGGACAACAGGATCGCCACTTAATATGACCTGGTCTCTCGACGAAAAGCTTAGAAAAGAGATATGATGCCCAAGAAATTTCAACGGCCAGGTTAGCTTCCTGAGTTGCTCTTTCGCCTGATACGAAAAATCGAACGCTCGTTAGCGCTCTATCTAGTCACTTGGCGCTCAGTGAGACGTTAGGTGACGCATGTTCAAAAACTTGCACAAAGTGATGCTGGGTTAAATCATAGTTGTACGAGCACCGATATCGGATCATATTGAAAGTGCAAGGATAATTCTATAGCGAAACTGTTCGTGAATAAGCAATTCAAATATTGCAAGACGAAATTGCTAGAAAAAACTGCTTCACTATAGGAATGCCAGAGAGCGAAACTGATTATTCAGCATAAGTCATCACTCTAGAAAATTTTTGACGGGATGTTTGGTTATGCAGCGCTCATGTGCTTTCGAATTGTCATTCGCGATATCGTAAAAAAGGCAAACAAAATCTATTACATTCAAGTCAGAAAATTCGGGCTAGCATTTTGGAAATGAATAGAATATTCCGCTCGACACACCACGTCGCTCACTCCTGCAAAGAGATTCTCACTGTTTAAAAAGGGTTTGAGAAATTGTTCAATCCCTTGTTGATAATGAGGGTTCTATCGACTCCTCAAGTTGTTCGCCTCCGTTTGAACGGCTAGAAGATTGGTGAGCGCTCACAATAGAAATCTGCTTAATTGAAGGCTTTCAGATGATTACTAGCTTTATTAGACAATGAGATATCACTGAAAAGATTTCTGTAAATGCAAATCCAGTATACTTGTGGCCAACCCCTGACAAAATACCTCATTTTCTAACGAGAAAACAACATCGCTACTAAAAAATATATTTCAGTTTGCTATTGAAATGCTTCCTTAATTTATCAATCTCTTAGTAGTCAATCAACAGCTCAAAGAAATCTTAATTCAACGGTATGTTTGGTACGTAAAGAGACTTTCGTAGACTTCTTAATATTTAAAAGAAATAACGTATAACAATCGGAGATCATTTTTCAGCTTTAAACGGCGATTTGCTATTACATAATTTACCCAATATGTGGAGTACAGTGCAAAAATGTTTGCGTTAGCCGGGATTCGAACCCAGATCTCACTCTTTCCGGGAGCGTATGCTAACCGTTGCACTACCAACGCATCCCGGCAGACACACCAGAATAAACGTCGGTAGTGCAACGGTTAGCATACGCTCCCGGAAAGAGTGAGATCTGTGTTCAAATCCCGGCTAACGCAAACGTTTTTGCACAGTACTCCACATATTGGGTATACTATAAAGATCATACCACTGCAAGTGGCAGTCAAAATAGAAAGAATTATTATCTAATAATTTTTGATTATATGTCAAAATATTTGCCGCCATAAAAAAATCGAGCAGTACTGGAGAGATTTCTAAGAACTTATTTTTAATGCAAGAAATTTCCTGAAAGCAGTCCTGAAAATCTCTACTTTCCAATACGTGGAAAATAGTGAGTACTTGCAGAATGTGCTCATGATTTGTTGGTTTCTTCCAGAAAAGAGCTTCTTTCATTAGGCTATTAGTGAATAAAAATGTAGAGTGGTGTGCAAAACAGCTAGCGTCAGCTGGATTCAAATTCAAATCTCATTCCTTCCGGGAGCGAGTGCTGAACCGTTGCAATACCGACGCCCGTTTCGCATATTATTCTTTCTACGCTACAACGCTGCACATCACTCTACACTATTGGGTATATTGTGACATCATGACACTGCAAATGGTAGTTAAATGAATTGGATTCTGATTGATCATCAGTAATCAATCTACAGTTTGAGAAATGGAGATCTCAATGCTGAGCTTGGTTTCTAAAAAGTTACCACTCCTGATAGTAGAGCCGCGGAAATGTGTTTCAGTCATAACCACGGGTGATTATAATTTACCCTTTTGCAGGATGCGAATCAACCTCGTACCCAAGTCAGTGGGGCATTAACCTCGAAAAGGCTCAGAAATTTCATTCCGACTATAATGAATGTTTACAATGAGGTCTAACAGTGCGTTAAAAGGCATTGTTTACATGTTTAGTAACAGCCGTAAGCCGTCGAATGAAAAATGGTAGAAGCCATAATATCACATAATTTTGATTGAAACCCTTCTTCAAGTCTCTACTGCCAGTGTGGATGACTAGTTCGGCGTGCGGCTGTGATGAGGCGAGTGAGACTGCCAAAACATATGTAAACCACTGACGTATCAACCTCGGAAGGTTTGAAACATTCTTTCAGACTATATTGAATGTTTATAATACGATTCGAAACTATAGCATATTGAAAGGTTAGAAATGTTTTTTTTAGAAATTTTTCAAATTGAGAAGGTGACCGTCACTGAAGAACACTTCAAAGTCCGAAGCTCAACACACATTACGCAGCATTGTACTTCTATTATTGAAGAACGAGTCCTACTGCAACTGTAATACTGAAAAAAATGTCGAAATCCCATCAAAATCAGTTTTCTCAGCTGTAAGACAGCGCAATGTTTGCCAGGGTATCGGTTTAAGTAAAAGCTTTTGCATTACTCTAAAAGTCCAGAATGATAAATGCGGCGTGATTGCATCTGATAAAGAAACAACCTGGACTTTCTGCATGCCTTTATATTCGGCTGTTCTTTTAGACCGCGTTCAAATGCAACACATTCCCTTACCATATTTCGAGCATTTCATGAGATCTGTTGTGATATATTTTGTGCTAGACGTACGACTCGGCTTTCTGGTCTCATCAGTAGAGCAGTGCTTTTGGTCCAGCCTATGCCTCGCAAGTGAATATACCACTACGTATTAGGGAATCGACGCCAAATTAGTTACATCGCCTGTGAAGTGAGGAAATCATCATATAGTGTAGTGATAATAAGTTACTACTAGTGATAAAATCACCTGACATAATAGTGATTAACAATCGGCTGCTCCCTGATAAGTTCAACGCAAAGCCCATTTTCCAACGGGCTTATTCTTCTTTGAAAATGAAAAGAAAAGCTTGGAAAACTAATCGTTATTTAAAGCTTCACGAGGTTGGTATCTTTTTTCCTCAATCGATTGAGGAAATCTTTTATTTCTCAGCGGCATTACCACATCTTTGTAAGAGATAAACAAATTTTTAACCTTTATTCTGCATTTGAATTGCCTGTCTTGCGAGAGCGTAGTTTGTAAGAACATATTCCACAACTAAACACCGCTAATAGATGTAATGAATGTCTATCAGAATTAAATATATTGTATAGCTGAAGTGCGTGTAGGGAGATGAGCGTCCATCATTGCTGGAAATACGGTACATCGTCTATCAGCAAATTCAAAAAAACGTATTTTCCGCTCTATTTAGACACTTCAGTAGTCATTTCATAGCATAGATCTCAAGAATTTGAAAGATATATTTTGTTTACTGAAAGGCTATTATATTACGCTGTAATAGTAAGAAGAAAATTTTCTTTCACTTTCAAGCACTTTTCACTTAGCATAGCTTTTCCTCAATAAATTCAGTAATTATTCAATAGTAGAAAATTCGAAACTTCAATAACCTCCCTATTTTTTCCTATAGACTATTTTTTCCTCTGTAACACTACAAGTAAGATTTCGTTTCATATCCGGCGCTTATACTTTGCACCGGCATGTGCATAGACTTCGCAAATTGGCATCAAGCCATTGCCTTTCAATAACCGGTCAATAGCTTAAATCTCGAGGATTTCAGCGGTTTGCTTGCCTTTTCTAACGAAGCCTTTCAGTGAGCTGTAGTAACAAGAGAAAATTTTTGTTTTACATTTAAAGGTTTTTCGCTGGACACGGTTTTTCTCTTAGACTTTGGAGCTATTCGATTGCGAAAATCTTTAGAATTTCGGCAGTATGCTTGATTTCTAAAAACGGCTCTTTACTGCGTTGTTACAGCTAAAAGAATATTGCGTTTTGCACTCTGCGCTCATCGCACGCCACGTCTTAATTGCGCCGCGTGATCGTCAAGGCTCTGAGTGCGAAATTAAATCTTCTTTTAGCTGTAACAACGTTTTAGAACGTCTTTTTTTGAGGATCAAGCATATAATAGAAACGTTGGAGTTTGCCTTCCTGTCCAGCAAAAAGTGCTCGAGTGGGAAATGAAAAGTTACTTTTACTCCCACAACATGTCATAGTATCCATTTGATAAATTCAAAGCTCCCTTCAAATCTTCGCAAAACAAATGCCGAGATTTCTAAAACGTCAAAGGGCAATATTCCAGGCTAACTAGTTTGCATAATGTTAATGTTCTAAGCTTTTACTCAAACACGATTGTCCTTCCACACTCCTGCTAATTGGAAGTAAGCGAGTGGCCGATATAGACTTAGGTATAGTGTAAGTTATCGATAAATTGGCATCACGTTTGCTAAGCATGATCATTTGACAAGTCACTACAGAAACTATCACATTTTTTTAGTTAAACCAAACATGATAAACAACCGCAACTTGGGGATATTCATATTTAACCCCCCGAACGGTTGTGGCATAGATAGGAACAAGCTCAGCCTTGGATCACCTCCCATTAGATCCCCGACAATTCACCATTTCAAAAGACATATATTTTTATATAATCTTCTTTCTCCCTATCTTTTCTCGTTTTTTTCTCTATCTTTTCTCACAATTTCCTTTTAATCGTTAGTTACACGCTTTACCTAAATGTCAGTTCCAGGTCTCTATCCTTTTACAGGAAAACTCTCGTCTTCTCCTTTAGCCATCTCGTCTTCGAACATGCAAGACGGCACAATGTTCAAACTCATAGACTCAATGGTCTATTGAGCATAGGAGACGACTCTTTCGCGAGGCCGGAATATAGCAAACCTCCCAAGGGAATTTTGCTGTCTTTTCGGAAATTACATGATAATTTAGGCAACGCACATGGTCCTTGCAGCCTCGTCAGTTGCACGGTGCTTTTCGTCTGAGTCAAACCAAAGCCGCCATCTGCAGGCTAAGCAGTCGAAGATAAGGTGAGAGGAACACGTAATTTGTGTCTGACGACAATTGGTCTGCCGGACCCGTCACCGACAGGGTTTCAGATGATTTAAGCACACAACAATGATACCACATGGTATGTTTTGATTTACTTCCAATGAACAATCGGACTGCCATTAAATGAGCTTCTATAAACGTATTTTTTATAAGAGAGAGCACTCTGTTGCCCTGAAAGTCTATACCTTTCATCAAGAGTTGCAGAGATGCGGTCGCATTCATGTAAAAGTGCTCGTGTTTCGTTTCACCTTGTCTGCTGGCATGGTTCACTCTGCTGCACCCAGTGTGCAAGCCATGGTCCGTGGTATTGCAACTAGCGAAGCAGGACGGAATTTGTAAAACGCCTTATAATGCAAACGATAAGGTGCAATCCTTGAATTTTGAGTGTTTCTTATCTAGGAAGCCATAGGAACTGAGCAATTATTTTGTGACAGTAAGTCAGCCTCGCGCTCATGGCTCACCAAGCCATCCATCTCTCCGGGGTCGGTGATTGGTACCAGAGTGCTTCCAGACATGTCTAGGAGGGTAATCAGCACTGACTCGGTACAGCGGGAGGCCACCGCGACCTATTGTAAAGGCCAGATATACATCCTTCACCTCAAACAACGTTGAAAATTGAAGGCGATTACATGGCTCATCCTTCAGGGATTGATCATCGCCGAGAGTTTTATACTCTTTTTTAAGTCAGTCTCTTAATGCTAATAAACTTACACCGCTTCACATAATTTGATAAGAATAGCTCCCGACAAAAATTCTTCAATAGGACGAAATTTGCTTCTCAGGTATTTGACGTCCTAGAAAGCCGAATTCGCAGTGCTCTGCTACTCGATGCTGTCATCTCAGCCATTTTGAAGAAACTGACTATAACAGTCACTTACGAATCAATGATGTGCTGCTGCAACCGCGTGTCTCTTGAAAGACCTTTGAAATGATAAACATGATACCCCTGATAAGTCATTTTGAATTTTCCAATTTCTATGAATGTAGTGTGAGAGGTGTTGTGCCTCGTAGAAACTGATGAAATGTTTTGAATTACGTACATAGTCTTTATTTTCTCGAGAATATTGCAGATACTCATTAGGTTTTATTGCATTCAAGACAAGATATAAATGGGAATTTGTAAAACAGAAAACACTAATAACGATCATTTTCAACGCTTTGCATATATCTGAACTAAAAGCATGTGAGGAAATAGAAAAATCGTATCATTTCATAGGAATAAGAGAATTCCGCAGATTCTCACAAGGCGGTGAAAAAGACTTCAATCGAATAAAGAAAATCGCGCAGTTCTTTTTGAGCGCATCGATTTCCATAGTTGTCCCTTAGAGGGTTAATAGTGCATTGTGGTAGGCGCGAACGGAGTTCCATTTTGAGGCTCATCCTGCGCATGGCTTGCGTCCGTGCTAAATTTCCACAAACTTCCACTAGTCATTTAATAGCAAAAATTGCTTTGATTTTGAACCCGTTTTGGTTTTTGGAAAGTCCCGACAGAAATCTATTGAAGGCAAATGAACACTACGTTTGGCACTTGAGTTTTTTATGCATATAAGAGCTTCATATTCACAAAAGCATGAGAAAGTATATAGAGAGTCATGAAACATCAAGCTGACTCAACAAGCTAGGGCCTTTCGTTTCAAAACGAACAGAAAAACATAATCATGTTGAGGGGAATCGCACGCCACTTGCTATTGACACTGCGCGCAGTGAGGTCCCTTTGTGGTGTCAGTCTAAAGGAAATTTTAGCAACTTTTCGAATACTCAAAAATTTCAGTGGTTGACAGCTCCATGATTTTGTAGAGGAGAATTAGTACAATCGTACAATAAGTATTACTTCTCCAATATCATGTTATGTTATCAAATAAGGCCTTTGAGAGTCAATGAGTCGTTATGAGCCGCGCAGATCAACGCCATGTTTATCGTACCTCCTAGCTCTGTGCTGCAATCAATAACGTGCGCTCCACGAAACGTCCCATTTGAGATATCCTAGAGCTTGCATGATGTACTCGGCTAGTATTTGATGACGTTTAAGACGAAGACTAATCTTAGTCATAAACAGAAGAACTGGAATCTGTGCAAGGAACTCTGATGCGGATTGAATAAAGTATTAAAGTAATGAAGAATAAGCCCGAAAGACCGACTTTCTTGAAACCTCGGCATGTTAATAATATAAACCTTTGAAAATGAAAAGAAAAGCTTAGAAAACTAATCTTTATTTGAAGATTCACGAGGTTGGTATCTTTTTCCCCAATCGATTGTACTTCTTTCCGGTCGATGGGTTCTTGCGTTTGCTTGTGGCTGACGTTTCGGCGAATACTCCTTCTTCAGAGCTTGAACGTATCAATCGTTGTAGCTTTATTTATATGACTATATACTGTGAGAGAGAAAAAAAAGGAAAATCAATTGAGGATCTACGGTGTTGATAAGCGATAACTGATTCAGGATGTTGTTAGCGCCAGAGTGACGTATGAGCCCGCCCCCCATGTCACTAGGTCAAATTATGGATAGGTGCCATCTGAGATCCATGCTAGAAAATCAATTTGAGATGAGGTGCTATGTGGTTTGTTATGTTAAGGCACTCTCCTTCTTGTTCATTTGCGGGTTTCTGGAATTTATCCAGAATTCTTCAAGGGTACTTCGCGCCGATGTTTTTAATTCGTGCCCTAAGATTTTGGCTACTACCTCAAAGTAGCCATCGTTGTGCCTTTGTATCCTGTGTGTGCCTAGAGGTTTACTTGGGTCTTTATTTGTTTTTCCATCTAGGCGTTCTTCAATGTAGATGTGAAGTGGTCTACCTGTTCGCAATATATTCATCACCACATGTCTTACAAGAGATAAAGTATATTGTACCTACGCTCATGCAGTCGCCTTCTCTATCGTTGGGACAATTAACGCAGTCCTTTGTATTCCATAGACGATCATACAAGCGGTTTTGAACTAATTGACAACACAGTGTTTTAGGTGGAACTCTAAAATTCCTGCAGAGCCATCTAGATCATTGTTTTTTGACACTTTCTAATAGCGGTACTGACTTCGTCTGATATGAAAGGTAGTATAAGAGCTACCTTGTTGTCTAGGTGTGGCGTCCTGTCGTTCCCATTGCGAGGCTTTTCGCTCCTTTTGGGTCTAGTGTTAGTTGCTGTTCTGTCTTTATAAGCATCAGAAATGGCTATTTTTCGCGCTACGTCTAGTGATTCCTTTCTTTCATCGTCTTCCGCACAAATACTTACAGCCTGTTCGATACATATTTCGTATAAGTGCTTTTTTAGTATGTGAGGGACGAGAAGAAAGGTAATGTACCTAGATGATTTCGTTACTAGGCTTGCGATACGATTTTGTATTGCAGTCACTTTCATCAAGTTGAACTTGAACGTTCAACAAGGGATGCCAGCTCTCTGAATGTTGTTGTTCTCGCGTCGACTTAATGAACCCTGACTGTCCGCTCAGAATTTCAAAGCATTTATCCATCTTCTCTTGTGTAGAGCAGATGACAAAACAATCGTCTATATATCGACAGTAAAGTATTGGACGCCGATGGAGAAGTGGAGCTTTCACTTCTGCATGAAATCGATGGCTAAGCTGGGTGCTAGTCTTTGCCCCATTGCCAAACCTCTAATTTGTGCGAAATATTTTCCCGACCACCCAAATATCGAACAGCTTAGACATGACTTAAGCAGTGTGATAAGCTGTTGGAGAGACAAGCCAAACATGTCTATGCCTATAAGATTTCTATTAGTAATTCATGAGTGGCTTGTATTGCGACGTCATTTGAGACGTCTGTACAAAGCGCAGTAACATCAAACGACTCCATTACATACGCATGATTTGGACGAGCATTTTTGAGGTGTTCTAGGAATTTATTGGTGTTTGAGAGATTGGTTGGTATGAGCTTCAATAATCGTGACAATATGAGGCCAAGAAACCATGTCATCCTATCCGCCAGCCCGCCTACATAGCTGATGACTGGTCAAACTTGGAACGTAGTGGGAACGGTAGACCCAAAATCATTGGTAGAAAGATTGTGTTTTAATGAGTGTGTAGAGGACGGGGCAAGGTGATGATTCAGTCTTTAGTTGACGGATAAGAGATTGTTCTAAACCCGCAGCTTTTGCGTTCAAGCCCATTCTTCATTCAGTTTCCGGCATTGTGATTTACATTCCTTTTCAGAGGAAGGTCGATGGAGAGAAGCATTTTGAAGATGTTTTTTCAAGATGCTGGATGATGAAGATGCATTAAAGATTACCTAGACGGGAGAACAAATAAAGACGTAAGCCTCTAGGAGCACATGGGTTACAAGGCACAACGATGACGACTTTGAGGTAGTAGTCAAAATCCTAGGGCACGAATCTAAAACATCGGCGCCAAAGACCTTTGAAGCTTTCTGGATAAATACCAGAAACCCGAAAATGAACAAAAAGGGAAAGTGCCTTAACATAACCAACCACACGGCACCTCATCTCATACTGATTTTCTACCATGGGTCTCAGGTGACACCTATCCATAATTTGACCTAGTAACGTGGGAGGGGGAAAAGAGGGCGGGTTCATACGTCACCCTGGCGCTAACAACATAGGCAGTCCCTGGACTAGATTGCACGGTGAGTGGTTTTCCCTGGATTAATTATACCCTATCAATACCTTAGATTTCCAATTTATTTTTCTTTTTTTTCACAGTATGTAGTCATATAAATAAAGCTACAACGAATAATACGTTCAGGCTCTGCAGAAGGCGTATTTGCAGAAATGTCAGCCTGTAGAACCGAGAAAAACCCATTGACCGGAAAGAAGAACAGTCGATTGGGAAGAAGATACCAACCTCGTAAAGCTTCAAAAAAAGATTAGTTTTCTAAGCTTTTCTTCTCATTTTCGAAGTTTTCGAAAAATAGTAGAAAACTTTATGTTAATTGCTGCAATGATGGCCTGAAACGGAACATATTCCTTGAGATGTCTATAAATTATAGGGTAAATGTGATTCGCAGTTTTTTCTTCAATATGACTGAACGCGAGGTACTTCCACTGAAGTTCGTTTAGACAGCTGACGTTTTGAGAGATTTTCCTCTGCCAGAATCTAAAAGATCGTGTTTTCTATACTAAACTCGACCAAATACCTCCTAATTTCACCAAAAAAGCTGTCAAATCTAGTTTTCAGTTCTGTAAGCGAAACATTCTTATCCACACATTCATCTATTTCTGCTAGGTTATTCGAAAGGAGACCAGACGTACAGAGCGAACATCAAAATATCTTCAGTTAAGGATTTTTTGAAGGTAATGAGGTGTTTGGCTGGCTAGGTTGAAGACAATTCAATCTTTCCAGCCTCTTCGACGGTGAAATTGGTCAAAACGTGATTATTTTCGGTTAGCTGAAGGAAAATATTTATTCGATCTCGTCGCTGCACGAAAACTCCTCATAGGAGTGTTATAAATCATTCGAATTGATTAAATCGCTGGCTGGCGCTCAATATGGTCGTGTTTCGAAAGAGTCTTTTCACAGCTTTCTAGCACTTATAATAAAATTACGTTTCACAAGTACCACGCGTTCTTCTGTTTATTGCGCTTATACTGCGCTGGACAAAATATCTTCCTCACACTGCTAGTAGTTTTACGATGACTCAAGTTCGAAGAACTTGAAAATATGTCAGCTTTTCAAGAATATTCTTCTGATAGCTCTGTAGGAAAAAGAAAGTATTTTCGATTTACACCTTGTCGAACACAGCTCTTTCTTTGGACTATTGGTGATCACTCGATAGCGTAAGATTCAGAAAATTCTAAATCATTTCGTAGTAAGATCGTTTTTTTGCAGTGTAGCAGAAAATTAGCATTGATTCACGTCCGCAATCATGATTTCTTTGGACAATTAACGCGCTCAAGGGTGGGGCGACAAAGAGAGCTGGCGCTATGGCAGGTCGATTTTCTCACATGAAAACGCGATGTTTAATACTCAACTTAGAATCGCGTCTCCGTCTCAAAAAAAATAACCTCAGATAAAACAAGTGACTTAGACACTCAAGATTTTTTCTACAAGTTCATATGCTTTTGGAGCTTCCAGCGAATTATACGCGTGATAAAAATGGAGGCGCGGCGGGTGTGAAACGTAGTTTTATTTTGCAAACTGCAGTGTTGTATGACTATGAGGCTCCTAAGAAAATATCGCGTCTGGCAAATGAGGTTGAATGTTCATTTGTCCCTTAGTGACCGAAGAAAACCTGAAACTTTAGTAGTCCTACAAATTTGTATCGCACTAAGTAGAAAAAAAGTTTCATAAAACATGAAAAAAAATTGAATTTCATGTTCGTTACACATAGTGCCGGCAATTGTAAATCCATGGGATTACCACAAAAATAGTTTCACTGGAGACTCCTGATATGTCGAAGGAAAGGTATCCGCCATTGATTCGTCGGTAGCTGCACTGTTTCGCGAAGACGAAAAGCACTCATAACACGGCGTGATGTTATGTGACGCTATGGTGTTTTCGATTTGTTATTCATACATTTGATACAATGAATATGGACACAGCAGATTTTTTTCCAAGTCAGAGAATCCTCGCTCACGTATTACAGCTATGTGGAATTCTCTGCTCACTCTCATGATAAAGGAATTGTAATTCCGAAAAAATTGTAGTTGTTGTAGGTACAGTCGCCGGTCAGCGCTTAATAGTATAGAATCCGAATCCGCGGATGCTGTTTTTACCTCTAATTAGACTGGAGAACGCGAGCTATTGCCATCCACTAGCAAATATGTTGGAATCGCACTAAGCACGATTCTTCCTCTCCTGAGTTAAGACCAGTGTGCACTTTAAAGTAATGCTTTGAGTAAAAATTCCTATTTTTTGAAATCTAAAAGCGATGGATTTACCTTGGCTGCGAAAAGCATACTTCGGGCTTTTGAGATTATCTTTCCATACCACTTGCAGACTGAAGTAGGCCACAGGAATGTTACATGAACGTAACGAGGCTTTACATGAAATGAACAACACCATTTCTGTTTTTGCACTGTGGAGAATTGAAGGCGTTTTATAAGCATCCACCCTGACGAGAAATCTGGAGCGTTTGAGAAGATAAACCAAGAGGCCTTTGCTCCACCACACTTGGTCTTGTAACAACCTCTAGCTTACCCATTTCAAAAAACTCCCAATCTCGTTGAGATACAGAATCTCCATTTTTGAGATACGACTGCTATTTCAAAGAATACTGTTGCCAAAACATTTGCGAAAAAAAGTTGTGCTTCGTTTCTTCGCTAGAAATAAGTTACGAAACGTGATTCAAAAGATTTTGCTTTGAACCACGAGACTTTGAACTCTTCCAGCTCTCTAAAAATTTGAAGGTTTGTCAGGGACATCCACGTATAAATGTTGAGCACCACATTTCTGCTGCCTTATGGAAGATTTGGTGTAAAAAATGTAAATTTGTTCAAGGTTGAGTCCGCAAAATCTGTTTGGCTTCTTAGGAGCCATGAATGGATCTTCTTACAAACTTGGCAAGAGTTCTGATCGATCCCACTATGGTTTCCTGTTAATCATAATCTTAACAGTGTCCGTATGTAGAGTGATGCCGGCAGGTTAAGATAAGATAAAAAATAGAAGATTGTTAAGACACGACGGATAATCTTAGTCTTGGAAGCATATGAAACTTAATCAAAACGAACATATTTAACATTAACTAAGCTCTACAGCTGATAGAAGCAGAGACCTTCGATGAAAGAATTTTAGTTTTGAGTAGAGAAAAAGAGGTAGAAAATCTTTATACATGTACTCGATTTGATATTTCAGATAACTACTAGAAGTCTAATGAAAAAAATCTGTTAACTGAGAGAGATCTTTAAACAACCGTGTACCAGTCCAGGTTCACCAGTGTCCCGAAAGGATTAAGAATTACATAATCTTGTCTTTGTCGATGGCATCGTTCTCATAACATCGAGCATGAACCAGCCGGCTCCAGTGTTAACCGAATTTGATAATACTTGTGGGAAAGGTGGTCTCTGGCAAAATTTACGAAAACTATATTCACGACTATGGAGCAGCGCCACCCTGAAGTGGGACTTAATGTGATGGAATACGCTGCCTCAGAGCTAACCAGCAGGAATCAAGCGGTTTGAGAAGTGTTCAGTAGCAACAAAGATGTAATGAGGGGAGAATGAAAAACATTGGACTTTGTGCTCACCTCTTCGGCTCAATGATTAAATTTACCTCAACATATGCTCCTGAAATCTATTCCCTACTTGTTGAGGATGGAAGATCACTTGACGTTTTCAAACGCGCAGCTGAAAGATCTATGCAAAAGTACGCTTCTGAAATGGGAGAAGGGAATTGAAGTTCCGGTTTGCGTCAAATATTCAAAATCAAAAACACCGTTTAGTACGCCAGGATGTTGAAGATCAGGTAATATGGCCACGTAATTTTCGGACACCTAAAAGAAAGAGATGAAGACCAGCAAATGTTTGCAGCTGGAAGAACCTACTGGTTTCCTCTTTTACGCGAAAAGGAATAATGGATGGTTTACCGGAACGTGTTCGAGTCTTCGACGGTGAGAGGAAGGCAGTATATGACACAAGTGATGGAAAGCCATACAAATAGTGTCGTAAGACAAATGTGATTACATGATCTTTGACAATAAGGTTCAGTAACAGCAAAGGTCAAAATCGCTATCTAATACAGCATCATATTGAAAGTGGGCGGTGATTGTCATAGCGATAGTGTCCGTCGAATAACATTTGAAGTAAAACGACACGAAGATGCTTAAACATATAATTGCTTCGATACGGAACGGCTATAACGTGGAACTGTTCACGGTCCAATCGCTCGTAAAAGACTCAAAACACGAGCTATGTTTTTACAAAGTCAACGGTATTCCATGCTTCTCATTCGTTAATTAGACAAAACGGATAGCATTATGCTCCAAATCTGAGAGTCCTCGTTCACATATTGAAATTGGAATGAATTCTGCATCACGCACATGTGATTCCCCTAGTGAAGGAAATGTGCTTCATAAGATTTTTCAATCTGTCACAGGTACAACCGTCAGCAAAAAGCGCTGCATAGTGAGAAATCCAATCCAGAGTATGCTGCACTTCTTCTGTACATCCCGAAGTGCCACTGTAATCCACTAGCGGAAATGTCGGATAGCACTGTACACAATTCTCTCTCTCGTAGGACATAGCAAAATTTGCTTTAAAGCGTTCTTTTGGATCAATACACTTTGTTATCACTTTAGAAATTTAGAATACGATTAAATCGCATCGGTGGCTTCACACACTTTGGACTTTCGTGATGATTTATGAAGCATTTGGATAAATAATAGAGCACTGAAGTACTATAGGAAAATTATGAGATTTCGTAGAAAATACACAACAACAAACTTGTTTTGTCTGTATATTTGAAGGAACGGAGGGCGTATCATAAACATTCACTTCAACTAATACCTTAATACGCTCAAAAAGATGGGCCGGAAGCCTCTGCTCAACGCCATTGCACTTCTTGACTTTGTGCTGTGTACCCATTTCAAAACATCGGAAACTTTTAAATGTTGATCAGAATTATCCTTTTTCGCAATATGATCTGATGTTTTCAACGTGTTCGCTTACAAGCAGTTGTGGCACGGCTTCAGTTCTGTTTCTGTATATTCTGCAAGAAATTTGTATTTTGAGTTATTGACCCACTCACCTATTTTTCTCGCAAGATAAAGTTTTTTTTTCCGGACTATTAGTGATCACTTATTAACTTAAGTCCTAGTTCCAACGCCGTACCTAACTTTCTGGAACGACCGTTTTTTTGTAGTGCGACGGGAATAAGTTGAATTCTCATACATGAGTAAGTGGTCTTTAATCAGTCCACTTGCAGCAAGGTAGACTGACATGGTGATCGAGCGATTTTTGAGTTTATGAATGTGTAGATTAAATCTCCTAATAGCTGAATGTCCTTAAGATCACTGTTGGAAGCAATTAAGACGTTCTCGCCTCCTGAATTCCAACAAAGTGACCATAATGATTATTGATTTATCCGTATTCATGGCAATATGAAAGGATGCACAGTTTTTATCCAGCAGAGTCATGCGTTTTATCTGAAGTTTTACTTACAAAGTGGAGAAATAGTTCGCAATTGAACAACAAAATTCGCACTTCCATAGGACTGGTTGAAAATTACTTGGTAATCGTGTCAACACAAGCCTGACCTCATGCCCGTGAAATGACCAAAGACCACTTGCTCACGTGTGTGCATTCAACCTTATTCCTCTGCTGCACTGCAGTGAAAAGGTTTTTATCTCAGGAAATAAGCCCAGCCAACGTTTCGGTAGTCTTGTCTTCCTCAAAGCCTGACCTGAAAGAGTTTGACTGACCTACATCAACTTAGTCATACACTTCCGTAACCAAAGCGGAAAAGAGGAAAAAAAGAAAGAAAGGAAAGTAAAAAGGAGAAAGAAAAAAATATTCAAGTAATCTTAAATTTGTTATCTATGTACAACAAAAATGCGCATTAATTGTCCTAACGGTAAAGACGGTGACTGCATGAGTAAGGGGACAATCAACTCAATCCCTTGCAAAGCGTGCGGAGGCGAGAATATTGGCGAAACGGGTAGGCCACTCTGTGTCCCTTTAAAAGAACGGAGATGACTATTATGTAAAAGTGAATATCCTTGCGCAAGAAGGCAAGACCTCGGTGCGCAAACTCCTTGAGGCATTTTGGATCTACTTTGAAAATCCTGATATAAATTGTGATGATGAGTGTCTCTTAATCACCCATCACTTCGCGCCATATCTTGGATCGATTTTTACGGATCTGAGTCAGGCACACACCTCGTCCATGTAAGACACAGTGCGGCTGGTCTTCATATATAGCGGACACCATAACAATGGAATGGAAGTCAAATCTAGCTGATTATTTAATGATTTGAAATTATTTAATCATTTCTCTTTCCTTTTCTCCCTTTTTGTTTTTTTTCTTTCTCTTTTCCCTCTTTTATGCTTTGGTTACGGATGTGTATGACTAAGTTGATGTAGGTCAGTCAGACTCTTTCAGGTCAGGCTCTGAGGAAGGCAAGACTGCCGAAACACTAGCCAAAGATACGATCTCTACTGTACTACTTTTATAGAATAAACTTGTATCAAAAACTTCGTGTGCGCTGAAGCAAAGATAATTACGGAATAGTTCATTTGATGCCGAGGTTAATCAATAGTCGGTCATGGGAAATAGGCCCAGCGTTAAAAATCACTTACGCTATTAGATGATTACTAATGCTCTAGAAAAGCTCTGCCCGCCCACAAATAAGCGCAGTTCAAACATGCTTTTGATTCGAACTTTATACCGTTATAACTGGCTCTTTTCGAAAACCGTCCACATACAGCTCTAGCCAAAGATTTAGTCGCCGTCTGACAGAAAAGTACCCAGCCGTGTAACAAAAGCATAGAAACAAGGTGAAAGAAGTAGTTTTTGTCGTTTTGGAAAATTCAACGTTGCTCTTTCGTCAAAACATTTCAATTCGATATTCGTTTTTATTTAACCGCTTTTAGCGGGGTATGATGTTTCAAATTTATACCCACTGATGTAGAGCAAGTGCAAAATTATAGCGTCAGGCGGGACTAGACCCCCGCATCTCATTCTTATCGAGAATGCGTGCAGATAGGTGCGCTGAAGCGTAGATAGAGCGATGTGTAAAATGGGCGTCAGTAGTGTAACGGATAGAGCACGCATTCCCGAAAAGAGTGAGGTGCGGGTTCTAGTGCCGCCTGACGCGAAACTTTCGCAGATTGCTCTACATCAATGGGTACATTTTGATTCGCCTGACCATAAATTACTTGGCGTACAGATTTGTTTCTGGATTATTATAGGTATCTGAATGCACATTTTCAGAAACTCCACTGTGACACTTGCCTTCCTAAGCCTGCTAAAATGAATTATTCTATATAACTCACTGAGTTTGTACTTCTCAGAAAGCGTCGCATGTGTTTGACATAACGATAACTGAATTCTAGGCAGCGGAAGAAGGTCGTGAAAAAGTGAATTATGATATCATGCTTAATTGTAATGATACTGCTCAAGTAAACACTTCCAGTCATCATCGAAAGCCTTGAGGTGCGCATAGCTGAAGAGCAAAGAGATGAACTTCGTTCGGAACTCGAGCAGAGGAAAGGAAAAGGAGAACGAGGTTTACTTGATACAACTGAGCGTTTTATGGCGAGTTATATTGCCGCTGTGGTTCCTTAAGGTACTGTTGGATCGAAAAGAAACATTGAAGAAGTTGTTGAAAGCTGTAGCATAATGACAACATGAAAATTAATATTTGGAACAATTTCGAGAATGATAAAGAAAAAAGAATGTGCAACATGTTCCATGAAGTGAGCTCTAGAATAATTTGTTTTTGAGAAGTGTTAATTTACTCATAAGTTGGTGTGAAAACAGAAGCTGAGTCAACTAGACGTAAGATCGAGCACGTGCCTAAAGGATTAGTTGATTGTCCTGCTCGGCTTCTCCGCGATGTCGACGATTTGAAGAAGCGCGGATCAAGTCTTCAGAATGACTTTGACAACGAAAAGTTGTTGGCATAGATGAACTTTCACATAACACTTAAGCAAGCTTTTTTTGTGCGACGATTTTTATATTATGAGGAAGTTACGACAATGAATGAGCAGATTTCTGAAGTGCTCGATGAACGTGCCACGGATTTTGATCTGCTCTGTGATTTGCAGGTATCTCAATTTCACGTAAATGGTTCAGCATCAAATAAACGCCTTCGAACTTACTTTTACCCCAACAAATTTCAAAAAGAAGTGAACTGTCTCAAACAGAATCTTTCTGACTCTGTCGCGTAGTGATGATTATAGGAGACAGACTCGTCATTTTGAAAAAGTATTGGAAATGAGTTGCTTTTTGCACATCTTTCCACTTACTGCGCAATATTGTCATTTTATGCAGATTTAAGATTACGGATATGGCACATATGATTGTTCTTATCAAAGTTTGTCTTTCTGCAATTCAAGAACACATTTTTTAGTGATAAAAATTAAAGAGCCTGGTAATCACCTGTCACCTGTATCACCTGTCGTCCCGTTGATCGTTGAGTGACTCGAGCGGGTACCAGCAACTATTCCATTTTTCCCTATCGCGTGCAAGAGTAGCCCAGTGGGTCCTCCTCGCTTTAGAAATTCGATGAGCATCATATCTTTCTTCCATCGCTTTCGTGAAGAAATCGGACCAACGGGTCAGTGGTCTTCCTTTAGAGCGCTTGACGTCCCGAGGAATCCAGTCGGTAACGGCTCTCGTCCATCGGCTGTCGTTGAAGCGCATCACGTGTCCGGCCCACCTTATTTTCGATATCCTGGCGTGTAGAACGACCTCCCTTTTTGAGGGATCCCGCCCGGTTAGTCGCGAGGGCACGTGGCGCGTCCCCAGTTGGTGGATCAGGGGAGTGAAACGCGAACCAAAAGCGACCGTGTGCTTCCCAGAGACGCAGGTGGATTCAGGGGACGAGCTCCCTGCTTCTGCAGTGCCGACTTGACAAAACTCTATTTCTACGAGTCAAGTCGGCCAAAAGCCTGCAATTAAGCGGCTGGGAAGTACGTGGGAGGCGGTTAGGAGTCGCCTCCAACAAATAAGCTCCTCCCGCTCCTCCGAGAGAGACTGGCAAGCTACTCGTGAGTACCCAGCCCCCACGTTTAGAGCCTGGCAAGCTATACGTTGGGTATCAAAAT
The DNA here is from genome assembly GCA_019055375.1 of Parelaphostrongylus tenuis. Taxonomy (NCBI): domain Eukaryota; kingdom Metazoa; phylum Nematoda; class Chromadorea; order Rhabditida; family Metastrongylidae; genus Parelaphostrongylus; species Parelaphostrongylus tenuis. The sequence goes on from JAHQIW010002638.1 coordinate 92,716, forward strand.
GCCAAAAACAGTAACAAATATGGGCCTCATTCTCCTGACCCCGAAAGAGCCCCTGGTACGGCAGCGCCGGGTAGGATGGGTACGAAGAAGCTGCTAAAATCTCAGGGCCGAACTAGGCTGCCAAGATCGAAACGGACTAAAATGACGATCTGTACCTACAACGCAAGAACCCTTGCTCAACAATCCGCTGTAGAAAGCGCCTGGTAATAGTGAGAGAAAAAGAGCGAAAGAACATGAAAGTTCGTGCCAGCATAACAGTTTATTTTCAAAAAAAAGCTAATGTCGAAAAACAAAGAATTAGATTAGGTGAGCAACAAATGAGCTCGAACTTCCATGACTCTTTCTCTTTCTGCTGATTGATCCAATTTTGAACCGATGGAATTTTTCAAAATTGCGATAAAACAAGCTTCTCGGATATTGTACAGAGAAAACTTTTTTCAGCCTATCTTTCAATGTGATTTTTGGTGTTTTATAGCAACTGCGCAGACATGACAACAGCTTATGAAATGAACTGTAGCCGTTGCAAGAAGAGATTGTGCAACTGCGAAACGAAAGTGTTCATGAGAAGAAAACTACTGCTTCAAAATGTGTTTAGCTGCTTAGGCAATTCAGCGAATTGCTAGAAAAAAGTTTTGTTTCTAGACTTTATAATTTATTATGTTTTAGTGATCGAATACTATAGGATATCTGGATCCACTTGTGAGCTGCATGGTTTTACCCAGATAAATCATAGTACAATGACGACAAAAAGAATTTTGAATTGGTGCATAAACTGTTCTTCAATGTCCTACTTTCCAAACTGCCTCTACTTGAGACGCTAAACCAACAGCAGGTGATGAAGTGATGCAAATTCAAGAAATCGAAGGGATTTTGAAAATTATCTTATAACTGTGAAAGTTGAGGGAACCATATATGTCGTGCATAATCTATTCCACTTTTATGAGATGCTGATATGTTTCGCTGTAACGTTCATTCTATACAGTTGGCGAATGGTTAAAGATTTGTCTTTTCGATTTTTGAGCAGACTATTCTCCTTTGATTTTGCGATGGGCATCACATTTCAATGAAAGCCATGTACTTACCAGTGTTTTTCGATTTTCACTCACTTGCTACACTGTTCTTTCTTATGCTTTACTACTATTATACTGTTATGCCACACATAGCTAAGGAATCCCTACTTTGCAGACTATTTAGTATCTGAAGTGTTTGATAAGTGAATTTTTGTCATATTGCGTATTATTGCCACAACAAAGGTTACTGCCACAACTGTGATTTTGCTTCTTGTAGCGCCTTTTGAAAAAATTATGATTTGATTAATCCATTAAGAAAAGCACGTTCTTGGCATCCCTAAGTTTAAGATATGTTCTGACCAGGAAGAGCCGATAATGGCGGTAGTGACGCGACCAACTACGGCGACGATTCTGACATGGGAGAGAGTGCTGCGATGGATGCGAGTCGGGATATTACGCATTTGAAGGCAATCAGCGATAAAGAGGCATTGCCGATCCTCGTGTGGTACATCATTTTCTCGATGTGGGTTATCGTATTTTATCTATGATTGTATGCCTTTTATTTCGTTTGCAGAGTGGGATTGCAAAATTTTCCATTCACCAATCAGCCCCTTAACACGTAGATACGATGTTGAAATCCTGCACGACACGAGCGGGTACAATGACTTTGCGGTAGTTTTTCAATTAAATGTGGATTTTTTCTAACTAAAGGTAATTTTTTGATTTTCTTCTTTGAGCAGAACACGAGGTGTTACATTAAACTTTATTCGATAGCTGACGTTTCGGCAGTTCGCCTTCTTCAGAGCCTGGAAAGGTCAAAATGTTTGCAATACAATCAGTCAAACACCTCCATTACTTCTTTAGAGAAAATCACCAGACCTAGATTTCAATCGCATCAAGCAAAAATCAACACTTAACATACTCACCGCTTTTTATATGTGTTCCACTGGATGATCCAAGTGGAGATCACCGGCAAGAGAGACACATAGGCTCGTAATGCACCCTACCCATCAAAACAACAGTCTTATATACTGGCTCATATCACGAGTGTTTACAAGGCATTCCTCCTTGCGGTTTATGGTTGGATTGGTCGTATTAATCCAAAATGCTTCCAAGATCTTTCGCGCTGATGTTTTTTGCTCCTGCGCAAGGATGGTGACTTCGATTTCAAAATCAACTCCGTCGTGCTTCTGTGCTCTATGCGTCCCTAGCGGGGTGTTTTGTCTATTAAGACGCTTGTCAGCTAGGTGTTCTTCTATGCGTGCATAGAGCGGCCTACCCGTTTCGCCAACATATTTATCACTACACGCTTTGCAAGAGATTAGGTAGACTGTACCTACGCTCATGCAATCACCGTCTCTGCCGTTAGGACATATTTTACAATCATTCATCATACAGAGACGGTCATATAAGCGGTTGCGAACTAGTTGGCGTTTTAGAGTATTCGGTGGTATTTCAATAATGGCCACCGATTGCTCTAAGCCCGCTCTTTTCAAACATCGTTTTATAGCTGTACTAACCTCATTTGAATAGAACGGGATGATAAACGGGACTTTCCTTTCAACTAAGTTTTCGTTCGGAGGCGCATTATTTCCTCTAAACCTAAGCCGAGGGGCTACGAATTCGTATCCATTAGAAGTGGCTATTTCCCGCGCCAGTTTCACGGATTCTACTCTCTGCTCCTCCCCGGTACATACATTGGCTGCTGTTCGAAACATGTTTTTTACTAGCGCCTTCTTCGTATGTGAGGGATGAGAAGAGAGATAGTGAACCAAGATATTCTTACTACTTGGCTTTCGGTACCACTTCGTTATGTAGCCGCTCTCAGTTAAGCTTATTTGCACGTTCAAGAATGGAAGCCAATCGTCTTTTGGTATCTCACGGGTGAATCTTATATACTCTGACTGTTCATTCAGCAATCTAAAACAATCATCCAGCTCCTCTTGAGTGGAACAGATAATCAAACAATCATCTATATACCTACAGTAGAGTAATGGCCGGAGATCCATCACTGGTGCTTCCACTTTAGACATAAAGGCAATGGCCAGGCTAGGTGCCAGTCGCTGTCCCATTGCCAGCCCTCTGGTTTGAGCATAATAATTCCCGGACCATCTGAAGATTGAGCAGTTCAAGCACTCTTTTAGTAGGATCATGAACTGCTCAATCGTCAAGCCATACATGTTTACAGCTCCCTGGTGTTGTATAAGAAGCTCATGTGTGGCTTGCAATGCGGAGTCATTCGACACGTTGGTATATAAAGCAGTAACGTCGAATGACTCCATTACGTACGCGTTGTTCGGGTTCGCGTTACGTAGACGATCCAGGAACATCTGAGTGTTTGTCAGATGGGCTGGAATGTGTCCTAGCAACTGGGATGTTATTAAAGTCAAGAACCATGCTATCCTATCCGTCGGTCCGCCTACACAACTGATGATAGGTCTAACTTTGAATATAGATGGATCGTTAGACATCAGATCATCAGTGGATACTAACTTATGTGTTTTTATAAGCAAGTATAAGACAGGACATGTTGGTGACTGGATTTTTAATTGAGAAATGATAGATGGTCTTAAGCCTGCCGCTTTTGCCGTACGGACCCACTCACTGTTTAATTTGCGGTTTTGCCTTTTGAATTCCTTAACAGAAGATGATCGGTAAAGCGAGGCATCTTCGAGATGCTTGCTCGTTATTGCGATATCTAACTGTCGAGGAATCACAACAAATTCTCCACCCTTATCACTAACTGATAGCCTTATCCTACCTTCGCTTATCAACTCTCGAACCTCTTTCATGCCACGTTTTTGTAGTTCGGTGAGGTTCGATTGATATCTTCTCCTGCTATAGTGAGTGAGGGTTCTAAAAGTTTCGTCCGCAAATTTCCGGAATTTTCTATCTACCTCCTCGTTGGGGTCTTGTTGTCTATAGAACGGCTGAGGAAATGGTGGTATTAGTGCCTCTACTTGCTGTTCATTCCTATTAGTCTCTTCAACTCTGGCCTTTTTACGGAGTTGATCTTGCAAATCATGTAAACCACATGCAACCTTGCGCAAGGACACCTTAGAAATGGGTTGAGATGGTGAAAAGCTTGGACCCAGTTCTAATAGCGAGCGCGCACCGTCAGGGAGAGTTATGCCTCCTAGCACTGTGACCCTTGAATTTCTTGATGCATTACTTGCCCTAATGTGACTCGCTTGATCTTCATTAGCGGTATCCGTATGCCTTCTCAAAGTCATGTTATGCGATCTACTCAAAAGATCATCGAATTTTCTCCGCAAAGTAACTTTAGTATTTGACCTAATGGAATCGCAAATCAATTTTGACCCACCAATAATTCTCCTCCAAAGGTTGCCTTCCAAATACTGATCACAATAATATTCCTTCGCCGCACACTTCTTCAGCATAGCGTACAGATTGTCTTGCTTGCTTCGTAGACAGGCGCGGAGCACTTTCATTTCGATATCCAGTATTCGATGGCTGTCCTCTGGTACACCACATATCGCGTGAAGTCGTTTTCGTTTTATGAAGTTCGGAACGATTCGATGTTGTATGCAGCGTCGGAGAAACTTCACACATTGTCGAGCTAAGACAATTTTCTGCCTTAGTGATAATGCTTCTTTTGTCAGTCGGAAGAATCTTGCTGGTACTTCTTCTAATAATTCCCAAGACCGACTGTCTATCCGTGAAACTGGCGCGGGAAATAGCCACTTCTAATGGATACGAATTCGTAGCCCCTCGGCTTAGGTTTAGAGGAAATAATGCGCCTCCGAACGAAAACTTAGTTGAAAGGAAAGTCCCGTTTATCATCCCGTTCTATTCAAATGAGGTTAGTACAGCTATAAAACGATGTTTGAAAAGAGCGGGCTTAGAGCAATCGGTGGCCATTATTGAAATACCACCGAATACTCTAAAACGCCAACTAGTTCGCAACCGCTTATATGACCGTCTCTGTATGATGAATGATTGTAAAATATGTCCTAACGGCAGAGACGGTGATTGCGTGAGCGTAGGTACAGTCTACCTAATCTCTTGCAAAGCGTGTAGTGATAAATATGTTGGCGAAACGGGTAGGCCGCTCTATGCACGCATAGAAGAACACCTAGCTGACAAGCGTCTTAATAGACAAAACACCCCGCTAGGGACGCATAGAGCACAGAAGCACGACGGAGTTGATTTTGAAATCGAAGTCACCATCCTTGCGCAGGAGCAAAAAACATCAGCGCGAAAGATCTTGGAAGCATTTTGGATTAATACGACCAATCCAACCATAAACCGCAAGGAGGAATGCCTTGTAAACACTCGTGATATGAGCCAGTATATAAGACTGTTGTTTTGATGGGTAGGGTGCATTACGAGCCTATGTGTCTCTCTTGCCGGTGATCTCCACTTGGATCATCCAGTGGAACACATATAAAAAGCGGTGAGTATGTTAAGTGTTGATTTTTGCTTGATACGATTGAAATCTAGGTCTGGTGATTTTCTCTAAAGAAGTAATGGAGGTGTTTGACTGATTGTATTGCAAACATTTTGACCTTTCCAGGCTCTGAAGAAGGCGAACTGCCGAAACGTCAGCTATCGAATAAAGTTTAATGTAACACCTCGTGTTCTGCTCAAAGAAGAAAATCAAGAATCATACTGAAGCATGCCGAGGTTAATAGACAGTCGGTCTTGGGAACTAAGGGTAATTTTGTTATCGATAAATGGCAAAAGATAGGAGAGACATCAATAAAACTATCTGTGGCAGAAACAATGGCGATGCTTTCTCTTAAGATTTCGAATGTCAAGGGAAAAGGCAGATACTCACTAAAACGAACTCTATTAACCAAACGTTAGCTATCCTCGTTAGCATAAAGCAAAATGGATTTTATCACTTTATAAAACGAACATAGTGGGAAAAGTGGTATTTTCCAAGCCATCGAATGACTACAAAGGTATGGGTGAAGAAAGAATTGAAGTTATATAACGGCTGAAAATATATTCCTCTTCACAACAACGTGCTTTTCTTGTTAAAACATAGATGATTTTTCAATACATAGGCATTCTCTTACAGTAACTTTTTTTCTATAAGAATCTCCTCTGCCATATTTCACTATTCGATCACGATAATATCTCCTTAGTACATCGAATTGCCAAACAAATTCCCATATTTTCATTGCAAGGTGTGATAATGAAGACTCTCTCCGCGCAGCTAGCTTATAACAGCTCAGGTCGTTGTCAACGTGTCAAAGTCTAGAGAGAAGGATTACAAGAATAAGGCCGATGAAGTTTTTCGGTTCTTGTCCATTATAACGCGACATATGAAAAACCGATCTCATTCGTTGGACAGGTACTTTTAATAAGAGTGTTAGTAATCATTCAAAATCTTAGGCTCTGGCTATCGTTGTAAGTAGCCGCCTTTTTTACAGAAGACCCTCTTAGACGCCGTAGATTTCCGAATAAAATTACGTTCACACATCGGCTGCGCAATTAAATTGCTCCTTCGCTGGAAGAAAAGCATATGAAACTATGAAGAATGTCATTTAGTATCAGAGTCATATGTTTATTCTGAACCTTTCAAATCGGAGAAAAAACTTCTGATCAAATGACAAAGTCGCATTGTCATTTGATCAGAAGTTTTTGATCAATCCCTAAGGGCCAATCGGTCGATCTTAGACCGCCGCCGCATGGAATCTGCGGTCACCAGACCCCGCGACCGTACATTAGTCTGTAAATAAGCAATTCGAATGTATAAAATCGATCTCATCTGCTCTGACACATTGCAGAGGGACGCTCTTTCCATAAAATAAGAACAGAAGTAGAATGCTTGAGTCCTACGCTTTTGAATGATCATTTATAATCTGAAGAAAGAGCTCTGTCTTACGAGAAAAATGCGTGTGGGATCACATAGTTTTCCTTTTGTACCAACGTCAAAAAAGGTTTTTTCGAAAAAACGGTTACCTGTTGCTGCAGCTAGAGATTTAAGCTTTCGAATGATTACTAACACTACTATGTGAAATTCTTCTCCAGCGAATGAGATCGCTTTTTATTTGCCGCCTTACAATTAACAACCACCGGTTTCTCTTTACATTCAGGCTTAGAATTCAGATGCTCTAAGCGACAACTTCTGGTTTGGTCATGAAGGCGAAAACTGAAGTGCTATCCAGCAAAGGAATAAAACAAGTGATTGGTTGTCGGTATCACACTCGACTCTTGAGAGGTGAACAGATAAAGAAGTATCACTCGACTGCAGTTCAAGTGCTTTATCGCATCATTACGTGAGCTCTCGTTGTTTGATAAGAAGAGGCACTTTGTAGATAAATTTTGAGTGAATGATGAAGTAACATAAGTAGCACAGACTATTATGAGCGCAAGAAGTGAAAGCTATATACACGTTAGCAAAAGCTAAACGAGCTCGTCTAGGCGTACTTACAAATTTGTAATTAATTAACTACTAAATTCAATTTAACCGTTTGTTGCAAGGCAGAAAAAGATTACACGAGTGCTCAACTATGCCAGTAACTTTAAACCTGGATTGGGTCAAAATCCCTGATAGCTTTCTCTGAAGGCTTACTGAGTCTCCGATAACATCATTAATACTCTCGCTCAGCATTTCTAACAGCAGCGTTCCAAACTATTCGCTTTACCAACCACCTCAGCTTTCAAGTTTTCCCCACGTTTTAACACTGTTGCGGTGAAGAGTAGTTGATCTACTTGGCAAACATTGAGATGTTCTCACAAAAATTTGATAATCACCTGTCACCTGTTGTTCCTTGATTTTAGGGTGACCTGAGCGAGCACCAGTATTCTTTCTATTTTTCTCTCTTGCGCGTTAGAGTAATTCAGTGGATCCTGCTCCCTCTCGGATTTCGCTTAGCATCATATCACCTTCACGGCTTTTTGTGAAGTAATGAGATTATTGTGTTCATGGCCATCCTATTGAGCGCTCGACATAACGAGGAATCCAGTCGATGGCTGGTCTCGTCCATCGGTTGCCGTTAAATTGCATTACATATCCGCCCATTTTATCTTTAATAGCCTGGCGTTTAGAATGGCATCTTTGATGTCTGATCGCTCTCATAAGTTGGAACTTCGGATCCTTTCTCCTAATTGTTAGAAAAGCTTACTCCTGGCATCGACTTCCAATTGCGTGTTGAATAACACAAGCCTTTTATTTTGCTTACGTAGCTACCACTTTTCTGCTGAATACGTCAGATCAGGGATAACTGTCGAGTCAAAAAGCTGAGCACGGAGTCAGATGTTGTTCGTCCATTTCATTACGCCCTTGTTATTATTGAAGGCTCCACTAGCCGCTTGTTTTCTGTCGATTGATTCGCGAGCTAGGTCGTTCATCATATTGACTTTATGACCCAGATAGAAGCGACTGGAGCATTCAGAGATACTCGTTTCGTTGTGAGTGAACGAGGAATTTATAACCCATCTGTTCCTCACAAACATTTTTTTGCTAGATTTAGTCATAAACCAAACGTTTCACAGGCGTTTTCGAAATCGATTGACATTCGTTACAAATGGCTGATGCTTAGTGTTATAAGGACGATATCCTCAGCAAGGCGTAGATGGTCTATTTGACGACAGTCAATTTTTACTCTCCCATATTCCCATTGTATTGATCGCACGGCATTTTGGAGGGCGGCACTGAATGATTTTCGCGAAATTTTGTCGCCTTGTCGAACCCCTCCCAACCCCTCCCCCCACCCCTCTCCCACCCTTCTTACGGCGATGGCGATATTGTTATAGAATGGATATATTTTGGTCGTGAAATCTTTGTGAAGCTCGAAGTATCATTATGCACCGAGTATGAACGTACTCGTTATTCAGAGCATCTATAATTGATTTTGCTACCATTGAATTAAAGGCTTTCTTCAAATCATTGAAAGTGAGACACTGCGGTAGTTTTAGTCTCGTGAGACTTCAGTGAGTCTTATAATCGTGTGGGTGTGGTCTCTGACCCTAAATTCTTTCAGGAGCCCTGCTTTTTCGCATGACTTTCCTTCATCCATTGTTCGTCAATCCTACTTAGGGTGACTCAAGTGAAAAGTTTATAGTCGGCGGACAGCAAACAGTTTGACCCCATAATTGCCTACGTCGTGAAGGTTTCCCTTTTGAACAACAACGCGGTCTTGCTGGTTTTTATTGAATGGGAGCCTTGCATTCTAAAAGGTAGCGAGTGAAGAGCCGAGCCAGGGTGTTGATGAGAACTGACGGCAGGTTCTTTAGGTGTTTTTGTCTAATCCTGTCTGGACAGGGTGTCGTTCCGTTCTGGAGGACCGGTGGAACAACATATTCGTCCTCTTTCGATCTATTTGACGGTAAGAGGACATGGCTAGCAAAGAGATCCGAGTAGCACTGGTGGATGATTTTCTCCATAACCCTTCTCAAAGCTGTAATGTCCCGTCAGGGTTTCGGAGTGCAATCATCTTGGCCTTAAAATTGGCCAAGACTCTCTGGGCTTGCAAATGCTTTTCCCAGCTTCTGCAGCTTCTGAAAAAACTGGTGCTCCTCTCTCTTTGAGGTCAACTCTTATTGCTTCTCTGCAGCGCTTCGCACGATCGAAAGTGAGATGTCGGTTGCCTGTACCTCGTGCCATTCCACGTTGACGTAACAGCTCGAGTGTCTGCGGGGACAAGCTCCTCTTCGTGACTTAGGGCTCTCGGTTTTCACAGCGCCAATATGAAGATACTCAACGAACCGATCGTATTCTACGTCGATGTTGTCGACAACGGTATCTTCCTGAAAGCCAACTAATGATTTGAATACATCTCAGTTTATGGTAGTTCTGGGACTTCGTTGTTTGAATTTAGCGACTTTCTCTCCTTTTCGCGAAAAAAGGAACGTTGCGCGAGGCAATGGTCTGATTCCGTGTACAACTTAAGAACAACAGCGACATCGGTCAGGCAAAATATTTGATTTACTAAGATCTGGTTTCTTTCGTTATGGTACTCTCCATTGGGAGGCTCCCACGTCAATCGATGAGAGTGAAGCTTTTGAATTGTGAGTTGTCATGGATGACTTAGGTGGTCATGATAAACTCAGATTGGCTCTCACCCTGTTCTTTACATTCTAGTCCTGAGTCCCAATCTGACGTTTTTCAGACGTTTTCCTAGGTTCAGTTCTCGTTCTAAAATCTCCAACAATGACCTTGAAGAACGTATGATCTTCTTTGAAGAAATTTCCAAAGCCCATATAGAGCGCTTTAACCTCGCCTTCATTATAAGTTGATGCTGGTGCGTAAGCAACGAAAGTGGCCAGGGCCGGCATTGAACAACGGCTTTTCAATAGTAATCGTCCGATACGTGTTGTTAGTTGCTCAAATGAATAGATGTTTACGGTAAATTTTGATTTGACGAGGACTGCCAACACTGCCGACGACACCTCTGCTCTCGCATGCTACAAAAAAGCGCTTTTTCCTCGGTGTCATTAACAGCGTAAAAAAGATAGCGTCTTCTCGTCCCAGCCAGGCCTATGACATCGTACCTTATTCTTCTGGCTTGGATCATTAGACTTTCGACAGCGGAGTCGTAAGCAACGGTTCTTAATTTGTAGCTACAGTCATCATTTTAGTCCGTTTCGATCTTGGCAGTCTTGTTTGGCCTTGAGATTTTAGCAGCCTCTCCGTACTCGTCCTTTCTGGAGCTACTGTACCCGGGGCACTTCCGGAGTCAGGGGAATAAGGCCCATATCTGTCACCGTTTTTAGGAATTTGATACCCATCATATTGCTTGCTAGGCTTCAAATGGGACCGCTGGATAATCAATTAGCTTGCCAGTCTGTCTCGGAGGAGCAGGAGAAGCTTAATTGTTGAACGCGACTCTTAACCTCCTCCCAAGTACTTCTCAGCCTTTCATTGCAGGTTTATGGCCTACTTCACTCGTAGAAATAGCGCTTTGTCAATCGGCGCCGCAGAAACCGGCGTGACTAACCGGCCGGGATCCCTCAAAGAGAGAGATCCGTGAACAGGTACGCTATTCGACAGGAATAATTGCTCTTTACCTCATCACTACAGCTTGTGATACCTAGACGGTGAGGTTGAATGGATTTCAATCAATTCGCCTGTTTATGTTGCTCGATGACGTGATCACAGATATTTGGTCTTCGGGCAATCATTAAGCATTTGCCTGTTTCATCTATCGCATCATTTATCTCTAGTAACTCAAGCGCGCATCAGCAAAACTTTCACTTTACCAGTCTCATGTGGAAGTGGCCAAGTTGGCGTCCACTGGACCACAACATTATGATAAGTAGGAAGCTTTGCTTATGTTGTGGTGAGTGCACCATAGGAGGAAGTAACTTTTGCGTTTTCTCGTACTTTTTGGGAGATATTGGGTATTGGATGATCAAAAGGGATTCTTTTTATTTCACTACTTTTAGAGGCAATAAGACCTCATTAATATGCCCAGTGATGTAGCTTGATGTGTAAAAGTTTTGCAACCGACGGGACTAGAAACGCCCCCTCCGGCACCTTACCCTCCACGACCTTTTTGCCACCACTCTATCTACATCATACCTTCGTTCATCTTTCACCATGCCAAAGCTAAATCACCGCTAAAAACAGTGACATAAAGGGAATTCTCTTTGATTCGATTTTTAGTGATTCAGGGAAAAGAAATGATCAGCATTGTAATCACTATGACTAGCAATGATATGCGACCATATGCTGGGCAAAGAATGGCGACTTTCCCCAGAAGGAATAGGGCTAACAATCAAAGAAGTTGGTTAGATTACTTTTGAGCTGGTTATAGATTCTAGATTTTTGTACAACATATGCTGCATTAAGGGGTGGAGGAGGAGGCAGTCTGTTGAAGCAATATCAGGGCTGTACGGTGGATATGGTGCAGTTCAGTTTTTCCAGAATGTCTCTGGTCGACTTTGCATTGAGAGGTCGAGCGTTATTCTGGAGAAGAGTGATATTGAGTGGTTTCGAACGCTTCTTTAGCAGCACTGCGGCTAACTTGCTGAGTTGATCATTGTGAACGTCTGCATTGATTTTCTGCTTCTTGTCGAGCAGCTCACAAAGCATGCTGCTCTGCCAGTCTCAATTGAGAGCGAACATAAGCGCCCGGTATGAAAATTGGGCTTTAGTAAGCTTCTGGGTCTGGCTGCTGGTATCATGGCCTATCACCCCAGTATCCTGTTGATTTCCCAACATCCTATTCTTTGACTGGAGCTACTAGAACATTCTCGTTTCACTTAGTAAAATTTCCTTTCGAAACTTCAGCAGTACACTTCGTCAAAAATATCTTTTCATATGCTCAACAATTTTGCTACCTAATAACACGACTATGAATGAGTCCACTCGTAATCAGATTTGTTGTCGATTGTCACGCGGGATCCGTGAATATAGCGCTCTACAAGATCCATAGAATCATTCAAGCGTCGCCTTACATTAATCACAGCATAGCATCTACACGAAAAATAGACTGAAGATGTAGTACTCATGACAATTTTAAAAACTTTAAGAATTCCACTTTGAACACACTGGAAAATAGACCTTACTACTGCAAGACCTTGACAAAACAAACTATTACTGACCTCCAGTAACATGTGTGCTTTCTGTGGAGGACATAGTCAAGGAAAGTTAGTATGTCATAAGCAACTACTCATCAATAACATCTTGAAAAATTGAAAGAAAATTATATCGAGAATAGCAAAGACTCACGAAATCAAAAACAATCCGATTTACATTCTTTAAATAATCTTACTGCTCCTTGAGTATACTACCGAATGTCTTACACGTACAAGCCAACGAGGGCATCGTTGCCATTTGATAGGAGATTATAAATGCGTAATTGTACCATCCGGATAGTCATAGGAGTAAAAATTCCTTAACGTTTGAAGACACTTGGAACAACCATGGCAGTATATCTTGTAAAATATAGCGAGGAAAAAGTAAACAGTAAGACCACAAAAAACAGGAAGACCAACAGATCCCGTCGAAAAAAATTTCGTTGTAAATTTTGCCTCATATATAGGAAATATATTCCCGAGGAACTGACTGAGCGAAAAATCAGCGTTCCACTGATGAAGTTGGAATGTCGAAACATGTGTCTAGCACTTTAGAGGTGCCACAACAAACCTCATGAAAGGCTGAAACCATGTTATCAAGTTATAATGTTTTTGAGTGAGGTCTCGAAATAATCGATTGGAAGGTAAAACGAAACATTTTACAGTTGACCTTAAACTTGGATATTTCAGATTACTAAAAGGTTGTGCTCTTTTGTTTTGGGTGAACTTTTGTCAGATGAAGAAGTTAACCAGATTTTGGCATGACGCAACGATTCTCATGGGAATGTGAGCATTGCCAACTTTTTTTTAATGTGATGAATCTTAAAAATTGATTACATTTAATTTGGAATGGTTTTCCTTGCATATTAGTTGTTTAATCCTGGCCTCTTTCTTCGTCTGATGAGTATCACATTTTACTGAAAGCCATTTGCTGACCAGTGTTTCACGATTTTTACTCATTTCCCTGACTGTTCTTGCTTATTCATTGCTATTATACTAATGTGTTTCACATAGCTGAGTGCATTCCTATTTCATAGATTATTTGATGATTGAATGTTTGATAAGTGGATTTTTGTCATGTTTCGTGTTATTGTCATACGAAGGTTATTGTCACAACTGTGATTTTCCTTCTTGTAGCGCCTTTTGGAATAATTATGATTAGATTAATCTATTAAGGAAAGCACATTCTTGACATTCTCAAGCTTAAGATATGTCCTGACCACGAGGCGCCGGTAGTTGCGGTTGTGACGCGACCAACTACGGCGATGATTCTGGCATGGGAGAGGGTGCTGCTGTGGATGCGAGTCGGGATATTACGCATTTGAAGGCAATTATCGATAAAGCAGGCATTGTCCATCCTCGTGTGGTACATCATCTTCTCGACGTGCGTTATCGCATTTTATCGATGGCTGAATGCCTTTTAATTGGCTTGGAGAGTGGAATTCCAGATTTTCCACTCGCCGACCAGTTAATGTCGACAACGACGTTGAAATCCTACGCGGCACGGGCGTCTACAATGACGTTGTGGTGGTTTTTGCAACAAAAAGCGGATTCTTTTTTGTTACTAAAGAGAATTTCGTCATGAGTAAATGGCAAAATATAATAGAAGAGACATCGAGAAAACTATCTGCACCAGAAACAATGGCGGTCTTTCTCCTAAGACCTCGAAATCAAGGAAAAAGACAATAGTCACTAAAACTATCTCCGTTTAGCAAACTTTAGCTATTTTCGTTAGCATGAAGTAAAATGAAACTTTTCTTTTACTTTAGAAAGCAAATTTAGTGAGAGAATTGGCGTTTCCCAAGCTACCAAATGACTACAAAAATATGGATGAAGAAGAAAGGCACGAAGTTACATAACAGCTCTAAATATATTCCTTTCACAGCAATGTGCTTTTCCTGTTGAAACATAGACGATTTTTTGATACATGGTAGTATGTGATATTATCCTCTTGACTATAAAGCCTTTTTGGAATTCTCTTCTGCTATATCTCATCATTCAGTCGCGATAATATCTCTTTAGTACATCAAAGTACCAAACAAATTCCCCTATTTCCATTGCAAGGTTTGATAATAAAGACTCTCGCTGCGCAGCTCATGACACCTCAAATCGTTGTCAACTTGTTAAAGTCTAGGGAGAGGGATTCAAAGAGGGCTGGTGAGGTTTTTCGGTTCTTGTTCATTACGAGGCGACAAATGAAAAACTGATCTCATTTGCTGGACAGGAATTTTTCATAGATGTGTTAGTAATCATTCAAAATCTTAAAGCCTACTATCGTTGTTCGTAGCCTTTTTTTTTGAAAACGCCCTCTTATAAGGCTGTAAAATTCTAAGTAAAACTACGCTTCACATCGGTGTGCAATTCAGCTGCTACTTCACTGGAGGAAAAGCATATGAATGTATCAAGAATGTCTTTCAGTATCAGTGTTATTCGTTTGATCTGGACTTCCTTTCGAAGCGGAGAAAAATTTCTAATCGAATGACATAATCGCACTTCTCCGAAACGCCAGTCGATCGATCGCGGATGGCCGCCGCATGGAATCTGCGGCCACCAGACCCCCAACCGTAAATTGTCCTCTAAGCAGGCAAGAATATGTGAAATTTGATCTTATTTCTCCTATTACACTGCAGCGAGACGCTCTTTCCAGAAAATAGCACGGCATTGAAACCCTTAATTCCTACGCTTTTGAATGACTATTAATAATGTGAATATAATGGCTGTTTCTTACGAGTAACATGCGTCTGGAAGCACATAGGTTTTTTTTGTAACAAAGTCAAAAAGGCTTTTTCGAAAAACGGTTATGTGTTGCTGTAGCTAGAAATTCAAGCTTTCGAATGATTACTAACACTACTATGTGATATTCTTCTCCAGCGAATGAGATCGCTTTTCACTTGCCGCCTTACAATGGACAAGCACCTGTTTCTCTTTACATTCAGGCTTGAAATATAACATACGCTTTTTCAGTTGCTCTACGCGACAACTTCTGGTTTGCTCATGAAGGCGAAAACTACGCAGCAACATTGTGGGAAAATAGTGATCGATGAGACTGATGGACAAATGGCCGTCGATTCTTGTGGTGAGTAGCCGTGGATTCTTGAAACACCTCAGAAGAGTCCATTTAAACCCCTTTTTTCTACTATGTTTTCTGCTGACACACTCTACTTTTCTTACAACCCACAACCAGAAAAACTAAGCAATGTGCATTTGTTACCTAAAAATTTCAATATCATGAGTTATGAGCGAACGCTCTGGCTGCTGCACTTAATTTTTGGATATTGGCGCAACGAGTAAATGGGGCAAACGTGAATTTTTTTCGTCTTCAATTCTGACAGCTTTGGTAGTTGAATTTGCAGGAAGAATGGTAGCAAAGCAGCTATGTCTGTGGTTTATTGCTAGCACGCACTCTATGTGTAAGTACGATTCAGGCTCAACTCCCGCCTGGGGTTGAATGTTCTGTATACCACTCAACATTCTTAGATGTTCGGTAAAAGCTCGTAAGAAGCGAAGCTAGTGATCTCTAAAGATTTTGGAGACTCCTGGTATGGTACTTTTCCGTTTGGTTTCACAGATTTTTGAGCCAAAATTGAAATCTCAAACAAGCGCTGTGCATGGTAGGTTTTTTTAAAAAAAAACCTCTTCGTGACACTGAAAAATTCGAAGTAAGATTATGTTTTACACCCGCATATCTCTCGTAGTGCAGAGTCCTTCCTCTAGACTACTAGTAATCGTGCGATAGCGTAGAATTTAGCGATTCCAACGCTGTGTTTATGTCTTGAAAAGTCTTTTTCTCTGCTATGCAGCAGGAGAAATAAGATTGGTTCACATGAGCGGGCAAGTGCTCTTTGGCCACTTCACGGGCGGTGAGGAGGGGGGCTGGGGACATCGATCGATGTCGCCTAAGTGAGATGTAATTGCTTGGGACTGTTTCTTCGCTTTGAAAGAGATTGCGGATTAATTGTTTGACTTTGATACTAGAAGATTTTCTCTGCACGTTCATGTAATTTTCAGACTTCCAGTGAGGTAATGGCTGGATTGCGGCCCCAATTTGAAACATAATTTTATTATCATTTTCTCAGCGTTATAAAAGAGTTTTAATAAAAACGGTTACGTGAGGCACTAGCTTGAGATCTAAGTTTCGAATGATTACTGACACTCTTTATGAAATCTTCTTGTCCAACGTAGGGGATAGGTTTGAAAATCTGTGATACTAAACGGAAAAGAAGCCGTTGCACACATTGATGGATATGTATTGTGCTTTCGTACTTCCTTTACAAACTGTAATCGCAACTGTACGAGTTTCATCGCTTATTTATCTTGTCGTGACCACAAAGTGTTTATAGGGGTGGAACTTCAATATTCACAGCTGTTAGCACCTGCGAGGATAAATTGAATGCATAAACTCAGTCGGGAAAAGGCATGGCTATATGTAAATTTGTAAGTGGAAAAAGCAGCTGTTTAAGAATCGTTTAACATAATACCTCAATTGGTTAGGCTAGCGATTGAGTAGAAAAGTGAAGCAAAAACCTTCGTAGCGAAAGGAACTACTGAATGCTTATGAAGCCTTGAAACAAGTATTTATGGAAAACTGTGCTCCTAGTTATGCATTGAAGAATGCATGCGACTAAAAATAGGCTAGCGATCTGCATCAGATCATGGCTCAGTTTTTCACAGACAATTAATTAGGTATTCTTTATGATATGAAACGAAGACGCGCTGAAGTACTCAAACTGGCCACTGATCGAAATGGACAACCATTGCTGCAAGTTTGACATAACTTTTGATTTGAAACTGCCCAACGGCAGGTAGTTCACCGTTCCTACTTCGTATCAGTGTCACCTAATATTTCAAGGTTGTATCGTCTGATGTGGGTGGTAAATTGGCAATTTACATCTAGGTTCTGTCTTCTGCAGCCCAACGTTGAATGGAGAGGCTCAGATCGAAGCACAACCAATTTATCAGGTATTGGATCATAAGTGGACGACAGTCTACAACGACTTCGTCCAGATCATGTTACAAATCTGTTGAAAAGATCTACTGATGAAGATTTCGATGTGTATAACTGGCTTCTAAAGTTTGTATAAATATTTATATGGGCCGTTTTTTGGCATTACTGAGAAATCTGCCTACAGCTTCATATGGCCGGTTTTCAAAAACACCCTTTCATAACGATGTGAAAACCAGTAAAAAATTATGTCTCATATGCGTTATTTCTCGCTGAACACAGCTTTTTCTTAAGACTATTAATAATCAACCGATAGCGCAGGATTCAAGGGCTCCAACACTGCGCTTATATTTGAAAAAGAGCGTGTTACCTCAGCGAAGTAGGGAAAATAAGATCGAGTTCCCCATATTCCTTGCTTGTCTACAGGCTAATCCACGGTTGGGGGCTTGATGGCCGAAGTATCTATGCAGCAACACGATTGATCGATGTACGCTTCGGTGATGTGCGATTTTTGTCATACGATTAAGAACTTTTTTTCACTTCGAAAGCATCAGATCAAACGCATGACTGTAATACTGAAAGATTTTCTTTATTTGTTCATATGCTTTTCGTGCTTCCAGCGAAGTAATTGTTGAAATGCACAGCCGACGTGAAACAAAAACAAATCTTGGATTTCCAGCGTTATAAAAGAGTGTTTTGAAAAACTGGCCACGTACGGCTCTAGCGAGAAACTTGAGCTTTTGTATGATTATTAATACTCCTATGGAAACTTCCTGCCCAGCGAATGAAATCGATATCTCATTTGTAGCCTCATAATGGACATGAACAAATCTTTGCCATGATAAAATTTTACCTCTGTCAATTGGGAAAGTGCAACGGGTAAAATTGTGAAAGCAGTAACGCTGAGCACAAGCCTCCTTGCCCACCTCTTTAAGTGTTTCAAATTTTTCGCCAAGAGGCATGTCTATGAAACGCTATAAGTTTTTCCACGATGTGCAGGTAAAACATATCTGCTTTTTTTATAAGAAAGTCTCATCACATTTCAATGGCCTATTTCATTTCCTCCGAAGATTGAAAATTACAGCTCAAATTCCGAGGCGCAGTTCTTTTACCATGGTAGTTAGTTTGACTTAATAGGTATCCTAGGTTTCTAGAGCAATTCGCAAATTTTTATTCAAAACAATACGCTGAAACAAATAATACTATGTTCTACTCCGATGATAATATAACATGTTTTGAGCCGTTTGTCAAGTCTAAGTGCTAGGCAGGCTCCTATTTCGTCCTCAAGAACTGCTTAGTGACACACTCCCTCGGTTCAGTCGATCCCTTGAGACTATACCCCCCTATGAAGGGATTGACGCCGAGTAATAAATTACCGCAAATCAAGTGATGAAATCCCGTAACATTGCACAAGCTAGCAGTTGAGCTTGTAGCCGTTGAAATAAACCATGTCTCTCCATGACCCCAAGAGATCGACTGAACCGAGGGAATGCACTACTGAGAAGTCCTTAAGGACGAAACAGGCACCTGTCTAGCACTTAGACCTGATAAACGACTCATAACATGTTACATCATTATCAGAGTATTATCGTTTTGAGCCGAGTCTGTGAAAAACGCAGTCGATGGAGATCTATGTTTTACATGAGAAAAAACCGTTCAATATGATTCCTTTTATAAGTGAATGATAATAGCGTTTATCTTCTACTTTCGAGAAAAAAAATCAGTGCAGCATACACTGGACATGAATTATGGACCAAGCGCTTTTTTGTGGATGGGTGAATTTCCAACAACTGTAAGTTCTTTGGAATACAATTCCATCACCATGGAGTCTCATTCCAATAGTGAGTGACATCTCTGTGTGAAACAGAACTTTCCATCCATTTTCAATATGCTTAAGAGAATTCTGTGAAATGAATCGTCAGAAATTTTCTTGTTTGTTTGACGAATGACAAAATGAAAGCATCAACAGCGCTGTGTAATCATATGCCGTGTTATGAATCTTTTACGAACGATTGAAGGTGAATAATCACTTTCATGTTGTAGCACTTTTGTGTTGGAGCAATTCCGCGATCTAGCAGTTTCGTATCGCTTTGCTTAAATTGCTAATTGACGAACAATCTCGTTGAAGTGTTCCCCTTCCACATTCAATGCAGAACTGTACTGAATTGAAGAGTTTTGACCAGTGCTTTGAACCATTTTATCGAGCATTATAGTACCACAACTGTCTCACAAACTTTTTTGTGTGGATTGCCATCACCTGTACCACATGTCGTCCCACTTACCGCAAATAGCTTGAGCGGCTTCCAGTATACGCTCTGTCTTTCGTTTCGCGTAAAAGAAAAACCAGTAAAAATTTCATCCCGCAATCACTCGTTAGACAACATCTCTTTCTTCCAGGCTTTTCGTAAATAAATCGGGCCACACCAGATGGCCTTACTGGACAGTTCTCCCTAATTAGTTGCCGCACTACTTGTCCGTTTCACTTAATCTTCAACAGCTCAGTGTAAAAGGCGGCGTCTCTAATTTTGGATGGTTGACCAGCTCAAACATTGGATCCCTTCTCCTGTTTGAGGGATGCCGCTGCATCGTGCGCGTTTAGAAATGTCAAGTGATCTTTCATGTGGCTCAATTAGCGACCAGATTTCTGAGAAATACGTTGAGTATCACCCATGCAAGCTTTCATGGGACCGAAAAAAGCCGATGAGATGTTGTTAGGACTACAAGTCTTGATCACCTTAACCGCTTACGCACCGATATGACCCTTGACGAAGACAAACTCGAGGAGTCTATATGGGCTGCATTAATTTCTTATGGGAAGACTACGCGTTTTCAATTTTACCACTTCAGATTTCTGCACAATAGTTAAAGCTAGAAAAACGCCTGAGGAACGTTAAGTAGGACTTACGTACTTAAATTGAATTAGCAGTATAAGGCTTTCTATTACGTTGTAGCAGCAAAAATAAAATTATGTTTCACACTCAGTTTGCTTCACTTGCTCGGCTGGCGTTTCGATATGGCCCTTCACCAAGGATTCACTAATCATTCGATACCCAGATCTCAAGGATCTTGCTGATGTAATTAGTTTTTCTTAGTTGATCATCATCTCACGCTATGAGAGTAAGAAGGAGATTGCATTTTGCCCAAAACACTGCTTCGTCGCTTTGACGTCATGGGTGGTTTGATGGAGTTCATTGGGAAAGTCTATACGTTATAGTTTTTTTCTACTCAAAAGATGGAACAGCACAGATAAATCTTTCATAAAGATCATTCTTATACAAAGAGTGTCTTCTTGTCTTGAAAATCACTCCTATCTGGCAAGAGCGTAGCTTGTACAATAACCAACTCTAACAGAGGTTTTTATGTGGAGATGATTGTAACATGTAGATGGAGTAAGTATGAGTAAGGTGCGCGTTCATCATTGCGGAGAAAACGGTACTTCTCTTGCCTGCACAAATATTCAAGAAGCGTATTTTTTAAATCTTTTCTGACATGGTAATCACTTGATAGGTTGAATCTTGAAAACTTGAAAGCCTACTTTGTTTTTTGAAAGGCCTTCATATTACGTATAGTTATCATTGCCATAAACAATTATAATCTAAGCTTGAGTTGTTCTTCGTAACAGTCCCGCGTGGCAGAATTCGTGTGAAATCGACCATTCTACTTCCAGTTAGTAACTTTCGTTGCTAAAAACTAACGCGAAGCTCACTACTGAACAACCTGTTCACAGCTGATGCTGCGACTAAAAATCCTCCCTTCTTTAGAGACAAAATATTTGACATCGACAGAACGTTAGCTTTATATAAGCACTTTTGGGGAATTGTGAAACGGAAGATATCGATTACAACGGAGCACAACTACGGCTGGCAAAACGTTTCCAGCAACAAATTTCTACTGAAGAGTTACGCGTTATTAAATGTTGCCGCTTTCATTACCTTTCACATATAATTCATCTGTGAGATCTCTCTTGCTATTCAACTGATACCCAACATGGGAACTTCTGCAGAACTCCACAAGGTTCAAAAGCAGGAGGGTAAAGGCATGTCATGAAGAAAAACAGTGAAGGAAGCAAAGTTATGACCGCGTTATAGTTGATCATAGGCGAAAACGTTGCAAGTAGACAACAGATCTCATCGTGAAAAAGGAGCATAGAATACACATTGAAGTTGTTAGTATGTCGAAAGAGGTGCAGGGGACGCTGTTGGAAAACCAAATGTGGTGACGCAAACAGAGGCTTTCATGCACACCTACTTGAGCCTTTCTTTTCCGTAATGATGGATTTATGAAATGCCCTCAATTTACCCACAAGGTGTACAAAAAACAGAATTCGTTATTGTGCTTTACGTATGAAGTCGAATTTTATTTGAACAATATGATTATGTAGAGAACCCCACTCGGCTCTGCCATCTGAGACATTCGTTGGGTACGATTTCTTTTTAGGTTATTCATAAAAAATTGGTTGTCGTTAGAACGTACTAAGTGTCATTCTCACCTCATATTCGTCATCCTGGAGTATAGAACAGCGTCTTTGATTCTTAATCGCTGACGTAGTTCAAACTTCGATCCTTCCTGCTATTTGAGAAATATAAGTTACTCCTGCATTAATTTTTTGACTGCTCGTTCGAAAACACCATGTGATTTTTTGTTCCGCGCACGTAGCGGACAGGTCGTCAATGCATACGTTCAGATGAATACAACCGCTAAGCAGAAAAGCTAGGCAAGCTGATCGCCTGCTAATTCTCTGCTTTGGAGCTAACTCGTTCATTATATTGACTACACATCTAAAATGAGCGTAGCACCTTGATCATGGTAATAGCTATAGTGAAATTTAGTCATAAACCACCTGTACCACAAGAGCTGTCAAATTCTATCGACAATTGCTTCGCTTGGCTCATGCTCAATGTTATGAGAACGATTCTATCAAAAAACAGGACATAAGCGTTCTCTCCCATTGAATTTTGCTCTCATGTTGCCTCAAATCATATAACGATCTGGATGGTGGCTGTGAATGATTTTGTCGTCATCAAAGATCTGCTGAGACGATACCGCCTCCACTGAATACGCTACTATCTCTCTCTTTGGTATACACTGTAAGCTATCCATTAAACAGTGGAACGTTCTGACGTCAGCTAGCTATACGTTCGATCAGAGCAAAGATAAAGAAAAAATTTGGCCCCATTCCTATAATAAAACAGCCTTTGATATAGTAATGAGAATAACGAGTATTGAAGACTACAATAATCTTGAAGCCCTTCCAAACCTGAGTCTAAGGTAGCCATTGGGCCAATAATAAAGTGATCACATCATTGAATGTTTTCAACCTCGCAATAAACACTCAATATATTCTGCGAGAATGTTTAGAGCCTTACCAAGGTTGTTACGTCTGATCCATACGCGTGTTTTGGAGGTCTCGCCCCACTCGTGGTCCACGCCCAGCATTAAGCTCTGCATTGTAGCAAGGAAGGGAGACGTATGTGGTGACAGCACAATGCACAGTGACATTATGCGATCATCACTATTTCAGTTCTCGGTAAGGTTCTAAACATTCTCACAGATTATCAGATCCCATCTTCATGAGGAACGGATGGATTTCGAATGTCCCATTCACGCTCAACGGAAGGGCAATATCCGAATACTCCAGTACGTCTATCTAGGTCGTGAGATCAACATGATGAACAACCTAGCTCCAGAGTTGAGCACGAGGAAATGAGCGGCTTGGGGGACGTTTAAGAGCATCGAAGATATAGTGAAAAGGACAAAGAACATCTGATTCCGTGCTCACCTTTCCAACTTGACGATTATCCCTGCCCTAACGTATGCAGCAGAGACCTGGCCGCTACGTAAGCAGGATGAAAGATCACTTGCCGTTATCGAACGCGCAATAGAAAGGTTGATGCAAGAGTATCCTATCTCGCAAATTAGAGAAAGGATGCGAAGTTCCGATCTACGTTAACGATCGAAGAACAGAGACGTCGTTTTGCACGTCAAGATATCGAAAATAAGCTGAGCCGGACACGTGATGAGCTTCAATGACAACAGATGGACGAGAGCCGTTACCGACTGAATTCCTCATTCTTCAACATCTCTATGTTAGTTATCAGCTACCAATCTTCGAGTGGTCGGGCAAATGTGCCTCAGTGCTGTAGTGGTAGATCACGCGTCCCCGGATAGGATGAAACGTGGGTTCGATTCCCGCCTGAGGCTGCGCTTCTGCTCACCACTCAATTCTCTTAGGTATATAGAACAAATTTTTCTTCTATTTACTTTAAGCAGATACTTCGCTCGGACTGTTTGGTATATTTTTGCACATACTTGTTCAACAATGGAACTGTCGCGAAAAATCATTTACAACTTACTACTTTACGAGGAACACCAACAGCGAGACCAAATCGATTTGCGCCAGAAGCAATGTTGATCATCTTCTGGGACCGAGTTGGGCCGATTCATTGAAACTTGTTGCAAACCCGTCAAACCATCAGCTCTGAGCGATATTGTCAACAACTGGACCGTTGCAATCAAGCAATTCCAAGTCACCGCCGTCGCCAAGTTATTGTGCTTCAAGACATTGCAAAGTCACACGTTGTCAAGAATACAAGGAAGAGTTGACCGATTTGGGCTGGGAGCACTTGGACTGGACCATCCGCCGTATTCGCCAGATTTATATCCATCCGATTTCCATCTCTTCAGATTACTGGAGTACTGGTTGGACAAGAAGAAGTTTTGAGACATCAATCATTTGCGTCGAGAATTGACTGACTGGTTTGCATCGAAGAATAATAAGGTTTACGAGAGCGGACTTGATTTATTGCCGGAACGCTGGCAGAATTGCGTCCAGGCAGACAAAGAATACTTCGATTAATGTTGATACTTCCGATTTTTTGGAAAAAATGAATCGTCGAATTCCTGGATCAAGTTCGAGAACTTAGTTGGAGACTTAATATATTGAATGCTTATTACGAGGTCGAAAACCAGTCGATGATGTGGATTAATATTTTTTTGTGTTTTTTTTTTTGTTTGGCTTTCCATACTACTTTGTGATGCAGCCACTTTCAGAGAGATGAATTTAATCGTTGAATGATGAAGGCCATTTCTCTTCGAGTTTCTCTTTGGTGTATCTCTGACTGTTCACTCAACAGATCTCTTCATTATTATTCGAACCAACATATCATGTGGTCTGGTAAATGGGCTCTTGAACAGCCCGTTACACGTATTTCGACCTTACGGTCTCGTCAGTCAGGCAGGAGCCGTCGTGTTTCAATCTTCTTGAGCTAATCCTTTGTGGGTGCTCCAGTCCTTACACTAAGAAGCATCGAGGACGAACGTTTTACACTGTAAGTCAAGTGAAATCATCACCGAACTTACAGTGTTGTATACTCAATTGCTCTGTGGCTGGTATTTTTATCATATTATACCTTTACTGTGAGTACAAATAAATAAATATATATTGTACCATATCTTATATATAGTATATAATACTTTTATTTCGACTATGGTATAAAACACTCGAAATAAAGGTGTTCATTCAGCAGTTCAAGGCAATTGTTCATCTGCTTATATACAACAGATAGACTGCAAAACAATCTCATGAATTTACAAAAGAGTAATCGGAGACGAGTGTGAACTGTGTCTTCAACCTTGAACACAAAGGCGACGGCACGACTTTATACTCATTTTTGTCCCATTACAAACCCTTTTATTTGTGCACAGTACCTTCTTAAACACTTAAAAGCTTATTAGCTCAGAACTAAAGGCTTAATAGCTCAGCTCCCTTGAACAAATAACTTTACACTCTTTTCCTCGTCTATTCACAATTTGAAATACACTTCTATTGCAGCGCCATTCGATCGTTTGTATGAAGCTCGGTGGCGTCGAATAACTCCACTGCTTCCGTGCGGTTTGGATGTTCACGATGTAAGTGCCCCTGTTGAATAATCAAACAAAAGTGATATCATGAATTTCAATGGTGTCAACCAGAAATGAAAAATCTTGGGATGGTGAATCTGCACCTGATTTTAATTCTCATAAATCTAAAGATATAGGATTGCAAATACTATGTATGTACAAGTTGTAAACTGTAAACTGTAAAGGAAACATTTCCAAGCACATTTCCTCAAACATTAGGGAAATGTTGCCAGTAATTAGTCTACATATTGAAAATTATTTGTTTATACGATCCATTGTCACATGACGCGGATAACACTAAACATTTGATCCGCTCTCACATTTCCCACAGGGCGTGTAACACTTTGTATGTTGCTCCAACTCCTGTTTGAGGCTTCGTCCTCCTTACGAAAATCGTAGGTCACTTGTCGAATGTATCTTCCTAATCTAGACAAAAGTCGAGCTAAGCTAATTTCACTTGACTGAAAAACAGTAGCGAAGTGATCGAGTCAGCTTCTTCTTTTCTGAAAACGAGCGTCGATGGTCACTTGGTCAGCGCTTTCCAAAAAAGTCGATAACTTTTTCCACATATGATAGTACTAGATGGAGTATCGAGTCTCTATAAAGAAAATCCCTAACTCAACACTGAAGAGTTCTACTTTCTTACAATGATTCATAGAGCTAGGAGCTTGACAAGTCGTCAGTTTGTAAGAATCTTGAAGAATATACACCACACTATTCATCCTATGCTGTAACCTACTCATATTTGTTCTAAAAGTTTCCTTCAAATAATATTGAGGCTCTAGTTATTTGCAGCTATGATTTTTTGGATCCCTTTCTATTATCATATTACTAGGATCTCGGTTTCTACATCATCCGTGAGCGGTCGGTCTATTTTCTTTCCCACCTCTCCTTTTGGTTGCGGTCTAACACCACCTTCAAATCAACTATCAGGAAGCCCGGCCGAGGATCCGTCGCCGAAACCCAGCCTTGGAAAATACATCATGAAGACCTGAAAAAGTTATTGCTAGGTTGCATCAGGAAACCAAGGATTATCATAAGCACGGCCAGCAATATACCATTTGGAATATGTGCTGGGGTCCGCACAACTAGTGAACGCGGACCATCTAAGCATCCAAGTATCTAAGTATCTTCCTATCATCTACTAATAGTCTATCTCACCACACAACTTTGGCCTATTTGAAGTAATACACATCTCGAAAGCGCTTACTTTGGTGCACCCCAGCGGCTATCTTTTTTTTGGCGAATTTTGTTAAAAACAAATATTATATGCTTCGGTCATTTGACCAATTATGAATTTCCTTTACCACGATATAACTCGTCGTTCAGGGTGATAATGAAGAAGTTGAAGGTGCCCCACTATAATGTGGATTTTTGAGTACTTTTCGTAAATAAATTTACACAGGAAAATGAGTGAATCATGAACACAAGAAAAGTTGCAATAAAATCACCGGCGAGTGGACTTACGATAACTGAACGCTACAAAGAAAGTCAATCTGCTCGTGGCTTGCCTTTTCTAATTCTAATTGAAGTGCATTTTTTTATTTACTGGTGGTTAGTATTACAAAGCTAATTGTGGATCAGCGATAGCGAGAGACTAACAGTAGTTTTAGGCAACGATTGGATAACTGTGGTTAGTATTACAAAGCTAATTGTGGATCAGCGATAGCGAGAGACTAACAGTAGTTTTAGGCAACGATTGGATAACTTTCTTGAGCAAGTAAGCACGAGCAAGATAAGAAATACCAGTTTGCGTTTAGAATGAGGAAAAAAGGAGAAATATTGGTAGAAAGACGAGTCACTAGTGCTGAACGTCACTCATCTTCCTGGCTATATAGCTATAACATCATGACACTGCTATAGGAGCGGTGAAATGAAAAGTCTTTGTCAAATGGGCATTGTTAGAATTTGGCCAGTAGAAGACTAGTGAAGCTGAAGTAATTCTCACAGAAGTATTCCTTCTAGTTTTAATGTGGTGACAACAGACAGATCCGAGTAAATGTTGGATTGGTCTCATTTATATATGGCAGACATTGCAAATGCTAGCGCAAATTCAGCAAATTGGAGAGACTATGGGAAAATTTGCCAGTAAATGTTTCGGCAGAATTTACTGATCTGGCAAAGGAGGCGCGCACGTATGCCGACAACAGTTGATCTCAGCACGCGATTTACTGAAACTGAAGATAATGCTGGACCAAAAACGATCAGGTTTATAAGCATACTGTTTGGTAAAAGAAAACATTATATACGGAGTGATAAGTACAAGCAGTGTGCCTTTGTCTCTAGCTGGGAGAATGAATTAGAAAGAATCCACACGCCTTTTTACCTATAATTTAGGTCTGTAATTTGCTCTACCATTTGAAACTTGCGTATGCTATGCATTTGTATAGAGTGTGAAAGATGAGTTCAAGGTACGCACATGTAATTTAGATGCTTTGATATGCACGGTTTCCATAACATCGATCAGTAATGCATCCGTAAACTCAACAATGCAACAAGAGATGTAGTGTTCATGTTGGATTTGAATGGAGTTGTCGAAATATAAGTAGATCTTTCTCAAAGTGTGTACAGTAAGCTACAAAGTGAATATCTAATCCAAGGAGCTGAATTAAAATGGAGAACTCATCTTCATACGTTGAAAGCTGCGTTCTAGGCCAAGCTTGTTATATAGAAAAAGTGTGATCTCTGTGATTCAAAGTTTTAAGTCAGGTTTTCCGAGCATCATTTAAAATATCGCGAAGTAGCTAACCATAAAAATTGAAACTATTCACATAAATGCACTGCTTGGAAGCTGTATAGCGATTTTGTATCTCTCTCCTCCTTATCATCAACAGTTTATTTAAGAGAATATACTTCAATACTATCTCCACTAGCAAAATTGTGAAGAACAAGAAAAAAAATCGTAGCAAATCTCTTGTTACACCTTTTTGCACAAAAGAGTTCTTTTTTGCCCACCCTCGGTTCAATATCTCTGTTAGATAGAATTCTGATTGGTTGTGAAACATAAAGGTTATAGACTCTTCAAAGCAAATCAAATTACTAAATAAAAGAGTGCTAAAAAGTTGACGCACTTTAGATCTTCAATTCTCTTTTTCTACATGAAAACAGACGACGCAGTGGCCGAGTGGGTGTGGTGCTCGTCAATTGCGTGCGGGGACAAACCCCGCCCTCCCCACACCCTGGCGACTGCAGGGAGACGAGCTTAGCCAGTATTCTACGACGTTCAAGAAGAAGACAAAAAACGGTCTGGTTTCTAGAAGTTCTGGAATCCGCACAGTAAAAAAAATTGTGTAAAGGCGCATTGATTGATCGCCCAGAAAAAGCATATAAAAATCAAGGGGTAGTTCGGCATCGACCTTCCGAGTGCACAATCAAATTTGCCAGGCGATCTTTTATCGTGCTCACGTGACGAGTAGGCTCCCAAAGCATACGTCAAGATGGATGGGACCGCTCAATTAAAAGGATGGGCATAAAGTCGGATGTTCTTCATTCATCTCATCGCATTCACTACGCCCTTCAACGCTCTCAGCCGCTGAATTCCCATTTATTGCTCGGCTCTGGGGCTAAGTCGTTCACCATACTGACTTCTCATCCTAAATAGACGTAACTAATTAATCAATAAACAATATTTTTGTGAAATTCAGCAGAGTTAACCTTTTCCGTGAGCGTTGTTAGATTTGGTCAACATTCACTCGGTTTGGCTCATTCTTGATGTTATGAGGACTCTGCCATCGATAAGGAAAAGATTATGTAATTCTTCATCCGTTCAAGAGAGCGTGTACTTGCTTTGGTACACGACTGTTTGAAGCCTTTTTCTAGTGAACAAATACTCTTTACTAGACTTTTAGTAATTATTTGGAAGCTTAGTTCCCCAGTTGACTCAATAATGTGCTATCCAAAAAAATACTCCTTTCATTGTGCTGTTGCAACAGAAACAAAATTATGTCTAACATTGATTGCCTGTAATTTTTGACTAAGGTCTGCGGATGGCTTTCAGGTGAACATTTGGCAAACATTCGATAGCTCTAAATTCCGTTGATTCTGAGACCAAAAATGGTGCTCGTGTGAAAAGCTTTACAGGCGAAAAGAATATAGCTTTTCGCACTCAAAGTAGTGCGCTCGTTGCTCAATCTTCACATAGGAAGTGTTAGCCCTTGATGACATGTTCAAGTGCAAAAGTTGGGAACTGTTTGTTACTAAGAATGGTGAAATTTCGCACGAAAGCTACGTGTCTGGAATAACTCACATTTCCAACTCCTTTTTCACATTTCCTTTCACGATCTTGTAAGAATGTAGTCCAAAATACATTTTCTTTTATATGTGACTTTCCAGGGAAGTTATTTAGAGATGCTTCGTATCTGCACCACAACCCTCAATATAGTTCACATTATCACTGTAAAACACTTTTTCTCAAGGGAAACATTTTCTTTTAAAATTTCGAAGGAAACTTTGAAAATTTTCACAATTTATTACTGATAGTGCAAATTTTCTGCTCGCAAAAAAACCCTTCTTAGTGCGCATTACTAGCAAGGAGAAGAATACGTCTAGATTTCGGAGTGTTTAGCTCGCTTTTTGATCTTCACTTTTGGCAATAATATGGTAAAATCCAAGTGGTCGATGTACATCGTCGTCACAAAAAACGGCATCGTGGAAAAAAATGTTTCGTTAATTCTGATTAAAACAATGGCAGCAAATGAGAAACGGACTTCATTTGGCTTTCATAAGAATGTTAATAATTATTTGAAACCTTAGATTCCTGGTTAGAGCTGTGGCCGAATTTTCAAAACACCTTTTTATAACGCTCTTAAATCAAATATGTATCACAAAACCACGTGATTTTTTCTATCTCGCTCATATTTCGATGGAAAAAACTTTTCTTCAGGATGCTAGTACTCATTCGACAGCACAAGCTTCGAAAAACTCAGAAATATCTGGAAAAGCACATTTGAAAGCGCCCTACGAGAAAGAAATGATTAGTGTTCTACACCTCGCCGGAAGGAGCTCTTTTTTGGACTATTAATAATCATTCGATAGCGTGATGCTTGCTGATTCCGACACTGCGCGTATTTTGTGGAAAGACCGTCTGTCCAGTGCAGCAGGGAGATATGCCACTGGCTAGAGAGCGGATCGATCAATGGTCGTGTGAAAACGGCCACATCGCTCGCTCCCCATCACCCTATGGATTGGTCAAAAAACACCTTTTCGCGTGTGTGAATCAATCTTATTTATTCCGTTACACTGCAGAGAAAACGTATATTCATTAAATAAGCACAACGTTGGAATCAGAAGCGACTGAGCTACCAAATGATTACTAATGAGCCAAAGAAAGCGCTTTGTGCGGCGAGAAATATGCACGCCCACAAGACATGAAATCTCCTCCTTAGCAACGTCGAGAAAAGGCCTTTTCGAAACCGGCAACGTGAGACTGTAGCCTAAAATCCTAGCTTTCGGATTCTTACTAATGATCATGTAAGATTACCTCTCCAGCGAATGAGATCGGTTTTCATTTGTTCCTCATAATCAGAACGAACCAAATTTTTCTACTTACTCCTAGTGCGGGGAGCGCTCATGCGTCTCAACAGCCTGTATTTTTGATAGGAAAACGACACCCTCTCGCAATTTTCCAGTATTTACTAAACGTTCTTGTGTTTTTCTTGTGCGAATGAGATCGTCTTTTCCTACCTTTATTCTCCGCATGTCCATAGCTCCATTTCTAATGCAAATAACTCCCGTATATCGGACCTGCGCACTTTCCGGAAATGGATTAATTTCTTCACCTAGACCTTACGTTTTCTTGATCCAACCATTCCATCAAAAAGAATGACAGTATGGTGCTTTTTTTCACCAGTTCGTCGTTATGGATTTACTGAATCCTGATATATATTTGCAGTAGCTTTGAGAAACGGCATGAAGTAATTGCGTACCAAACGTTCATTCGCGATAGGTGGTACAGCCTTACGATTCTAGGCATACACATGTCAACATTCAAAATCCTTCAACGAAACGGTTCTCTTGCATATCAATTAATGTTCCTTTATGAGACATGCAGTAGCACCAGAGTTCGTCGAAGAATTGCCATTTTACAGATGCTAACGTTCTTGATTTCTATTTCCACTAATTTACATCTATAGCTAAAATACGAAACAACTTGACATGAAAACATATCTGCTCTCAGTGATCCTAGACTGCTCGACATTCGAACGCTTGAATGCGTAGACTTGTGAAGTGATCCTTTTCCGATGATCAGTCAACATTAGCTAGCAAATAGGGAGGGACACATCTCCATAGGCAGATGAACACACAGTGGTAGTTTGGATGGTGTCGCAGTAGATCGCATTTTAGTTATTTACACCGGATTATTGTTCCCATGCTTGTAATCGTTTTCGAATTTGTTTGATTGCGAGCAGTAGTAAGGCCACGATAGAAACATTTTCTCAAGCTATAAGAGGAAACGATTACATCCATAAATTTATGATTTGTGGGTATCTCAACTTTTTATGAAGAAAAGCACTCAATTTTAGATCTTCACGTTATGCAGTTTGAAGCGTTAACAACGATATGTGTTCTTAGGTCAACGGCAAGGTTCGCGTGCGACGGCATCACGCTTTGCAATGGAATTATGGGATTTTACTCAGTAATTTGAGCTAGTCAGGAGATTTTATCTTCAATATATGGAGAATTACGGTAGAGATTTTTATAAAGAGTTTTGTAGTTAAGAGAATGCTCTTTTGTCAAAAATCATCTGTTTTTCAACGAGAAAACACACATTGCTGTGGAAGGAAACATATTTCTAGGCATTATGTTATATTCGTTTATTCCATTTATGTTTTTCTAGCCACTTGATAGCTTGAAAAATACCAATTTTCTATTATGTTTGCTTTCTGAAAAGACTTTGACCATAAGTTTTTCTGCTTAGAAGGAAGATAACGTTTGCAGTCGGAGTTCATTTTCCAACTTCACAGAGACTCTTCTAGTTTCGCTTAGTGAAAATTTGTAAAACAAGGAAACTTTTCCGCCATAAAGTACTGAATATCAATGGGCAGATTTCCATAAACGCATTTTTAGTAGACAGAACACTAAGTTGTCGGAGCACTTCCACTTTCTATTGCGATTTGTACGAGCTACAGTTACATTTTGTGAATGTGCTCGCCTTTCGTAACCTTTTTTTCACCTAGAAGAGTATTTTCACTAGACTATAAGTAGTCGGTCAATAGCTCGAAAAATGGAAATTTTCGTATTAGGTTTAGTTTATAGAAAGACCTTCTTATTGCGCTGTAATAAGTGAAAAGAGGGGTGCGATTTGCTTTTGGACTACACAGCTCGTTGTTCGGATTTTACATTCACTTTCGGTACTTATACAGCTGGATTTTGACCTTTTGTCACATTTACTACTATTAAGGAATAGACAATTTATTGTAGAAACGTTTCAGCAATAGCAATGTCCAAGGGTTCTACAATTTCCCACCATTCGATTACAAAAGGGCATCCAGTGGAAGACCACACTTCTGGCTCTAGTTGCGCATTTCTATCACCTATCATCTGAGAAACTGACTCGAAAACGCATTTTTGATAATGTGCAAACCGTTAATGGAACACCCATATGGAAGGAGTTTTAGTATGCAGCCGAAGTGAGTAGCGACAGTGTCTCTGCTGACCAAATTTAGGAGCACTTCCGTAGAAAAGTACATTTATACTGCGTCTCCTCTTTCTCAGTATATTACTAGTACTCATTTGATAGGTAAAAAAATCGGAATTTTGGTGCTATGCTCGATTCATAAAAAAACTTGTTCAGTGATTGATACCAGCGAAGAAAGAAATGCGCCTCACCTTTGGGATATTTAGCTCATTGTCTGAACTTCACCGAGACCGCTGTTAGCAGTTATTTTGTGAAATTTAGATGGTCGGAACACTTCATTCTCTCAAGAGAACGACATATTATTAGAAAAATTTTCGCAGGCATTTTCAGTAGCAAATACGATAGTACGTTCTAAGAATCTGCCTTTAATGGAAACGCCACGAACCCGAATTTACTGCCAACTCTTCAATTCTGTCGCACATCTTGTGAGAGTTCTCGTCTTTTCCCACTCAGCATCCCTCTCATCGCCATAGATATTTGTCTCTCGGAGCGTGTAAAGGTCAGAACGATTAGTAATCTGGCCAACTGAGCACTTTCAACGGCGACTATCCGAAGATAGTGAATGACGAATGATCGAATAGTGATCAGTGTGGAATAACTCTTTGGAGGCAGTTAACAATCTCCCTTACATTTTCATGATGCTCAAGACCTATTTCAAAGATATTCATTTAGACACGATTCGATTTTCGCTCAGAGTTGCTCCATAACGTAAAAGTATCCTAACTATTCATTGCACCCGTAAACTATGATGTAGAAATTTAGTTTTCTGTTTGAAAAAAATCTCATCGATCAATATCTATGGCATGAAAAGGAGCTTCAACGTGTTAGGCGGAAGAACAGGAACTATTTATGCGGAGGAGAAACTACGTCCAGCATTACGCGTCTCAAAGGTATATGATATTTTGCATAAATCTGGTATTTTGTGCAGACTCATGCAGTCTCCATCCTTACCGTTAAGACATATCATGCGGTTCTTCGTTTTGCATAAATGGTCGGCTCCAAACCAGTTGGCAATACTCCAAGGACTTTATCTAATAATTTTGGCATATTGGAATAAATCATTAGTTTTTTCTGTAAGGCAATTCCGAGGTGTTAACAAAAGTATTTATTGAATATTAGTGATGGTGAACATTGACTAAATCTTGCGAAAACGATGTTTATGAGATTGAACTACTTAAAATACCTATTCGCGCTGCTCGGATTGGTTAAATCTCTTAATGTCCCGGTTACGTCTATTTAGGTCGGGTAGTCAATATAATGAATCATAATAAACGTCTTAGCTTCAAAGCTGCATGGTAGTAATCTAGCAACTTGGAAATCGTCTACGAGTACCGAGGACGTGGATATCAAATCAAAGCATCTAACTCCGCGCTTACCAAATCCAGTTGGCGATTAATCCTGCTTTAACATATGCTCCAGCAACTTTCTAACAACATAAGCGGCAAATAAGATTATGTGCTTTTGATGAACGCGGAAGTAAAAATTCTATGCTACAAGTATTCCGTACCTCGCAAATGAGATAAGGATCGATCTTTGAATTGTGTGAACGATCGATATTCGAAGGCGCCATTTCGCATGTTAGGCTTCTGAAGATCACGCAAGCCATAGTCGTCAGAGATTCTAACGTCAACTAACAGACGAAGGCCATTACTTATTAGATTCCTTAAGATGAAAAATGCATCTACGTGCATTCCGTCGATCCGACTGTTCGATATCTAAAAGATTAACTTAGTGTAGACAACATTCTCCATAATGTAACGAATGTTGTCCATCTTTTCTCAAGTAATAATCACTGACTTATATCGTTATACTCAATCCGCATGTCCTGATTTCGTAAGTCTGTGTTGACAGTAAGTGCCCGAACACTATCGTGACTACCGTGACTTTAATCACTTTTCTTCGTGTTAGCCGCGTCTTACAACTTATTTTGGCGCTTTGACCTCTTTAAGTGAAGTTATTGCCAATGTGTGTTTTCTTACCTTATTTTGGGATCTCCAACCTTAGCTTTGACTTTATTCTCCTCTGACCTAGAGCCCACCTTTTGAGGAAACGTATACAAATGGCCGCTGGTTATTTCTAGT
This sequence comes from Parelaphostrongylus tenuis, assembly GCA_019055375.1. Taxonomy (NCBI): domain Eukaryota; kingdom Metazoa; phylum Nematoda; class Chromadorea; order Rhabditida; family Metastrongylidae; genus Parelaphostrongylus; species Parelaphostrongylus tenuis. The sequence continues at coordinate 127,780 of JAHQIW010002638.1, forward strand.
CTCCACTACGACTCGCTCTTCGACTCTCTCTCCCGCTCACTACAGTATATTCTCTGCAATATTCATATATATTCCTATATTCTTAAATAGCTGGTACTGTACTGCTATCATAAAGATAAGCGATAATCCAAATACGAGGATTTCGGCACACAAGCGACAAATAAAAGTCCCGTGTGGCCAAATCAGTTCAAACTACACAAACTCACCACTGATATCTCCTTTGCTATATTTAGAAGAAAGTTATGATCTCGAAGATTTGTAGAACGAGAGGATACACTTGACTAATCTTGCAAGCGAGAGCGGAAGAGAGATGCGTTGCTGACGCCCAGTGGAGTCACTCGACAACTAGCGAAGGAGTAGATGCGGCAAGCGATGGCAGCTCACAAAAAATAATGTCGTGAAACAATCATCCACTGATTGAATGGCTTCACAGAAGTCGAATTCAAAATTTATTGGCTCGGTTAGCGTACCGTATTGTAAGCGGGGAAAAATAACTAGCAAAACATTTCGTTGATTAACAATTCAAGTAGAGCATCACGGAAGTGTCCTTACACGAAAATGCTTCAACACGAGGCTGCCTCAACACGGAAATACCGCGTCACGAAACTGCATATTCACTTTCAGCCATCGTCCATACAAGAATCACAGAGGGACCAAAAATTATACAGCGATAGCTGCTCTCATGACTGCTCCTTTTTCGCGAAATAGACAAAGCAGATTTCTTTGGTTTGTTAGATGTGCAGGCGTCAACGAAAAGTTCTTTAGAAATCTAAAATAAGAATGAGTTCACTCGACCCCTCATCTTGAGAAATCTACCCATCGGACTTTTTAGTGATCTTTCGATTATTTACAGAATGAGATAAGCTGCTAAAGAGCTTGTAATCGCTTCACTATACATGATACATGAGGTACAAAAAAAAATTTTGTTTTGTCTGGACAACTAGAGAAATTGCAAAGACTCTGAGGGCGCTTCATAAACATCCATCTTGATGAGAAACCTGAAACGTTTAAGAAAGTGAATAAGAAGCTTCTTTCTCAGTGTCGTCCTCACTTAAGTTTTTGACAGCGTCCACTGTGCTTCCCATTTGCACATCAGTATTTTCATCAAAGTGTAATATTGTTTTGCCTCACAACAAACTCTAATGATCTCGAGCAGTTGTCTTTTTTTTACAACGATTTCTTCAGTGTTTTACTTTCGCTGTCGTGTTGATGGAATGTCGATAACATGTCTTACCCGCTGTCTTTGAAATCTTCAATAATATTCTGTAGAGTTACCTATTTTGGGCGATCACTCGATCTCTTCATCAAGAAAGGAGGTTCTGTTGGCATATAAATGAGACAGACCAATGCGGAGATCACAACTTAACAAATGCAATTTCAATCGAAAATCATTTTATTTGACCGCCTATTGCAATGTAATGATGTTCGATAAACCCAATGATGTAGTGTGGTGTGTAAAAAGTTGACAGACAACGCATTATAGCGTAGAAAGAGTGGAGTGCAAAACGAGCGTCGGTGGTGCAACGGCTTAGCACATGCTCCCGCAAAGAGTAAAATCTGAGTTCGAATCCTTGCTGACGAAAATGCAATTTCAGTTTCTCAGATGCTTGTAGGCGAAAACGTTTTGCAGTGAATGTTGTGCTTCGTCTTAGTCAGTGAGTGCCTGTTTTGCAGATTTTCTCTAAGAACGCGTTTTCAATTCGGCGTTTTGTCGACTATGATTCCATTATTTTTGAGTAAAGGAGTTTCGAAATCATAGTATTGGCGATAAGAAGGCGGGAACCGAATTGAAGTCGCGGCGCTGGAAGAAATAGGTTATTTGCGGAAATTCTTGCTTGAGTGATCTCTTCCACAGTACTTTTTATTATTCAGCATTTGACTTGAATTTCATTTTATTCACCAATCCCCTCTAACCTCGGCAGAGTCTATAGCAACATGCGCTTCGAAAGGTTTTGCAATGATCAAGCGAGTTAGGTGAACACCTGAAAGTCACGAATTCACTGCCTGCAAAGCAATGCAAAACCGTTAAAAATTGGTGAATCTTACTGAAACTGAGTCCATGATAATTTGTTTTGTTTTTAGAAGCCAAAAATGGATGTTTTTGCAAACATCGTCAAGCTTTCGACCGATCACTTTATCATTCTGTTGCTGGCCACACTCTCGACAGTGTTTGGATGTGGAGTGATGCCTGCAGGTCAAAGTAATGAATAAAAGATTGCTATGGCATTGTAGATATTCCCAATTTCATAATGAAGATTTGTGAAAGCTTATCAGAGTGATATGTCCAAAACTCGTTTCCACACTCTAAAGGTGTTTTAATGCAGATTTATCATAGAAAAATCTGATTTCGAATGAAAAAGAAATAAAAACCTGTCTCAGATTACATACAAGCATTTAATCAATTTAATTTTGCTTTTTATTGATTCATCACAGAAACCATGACATCCCGTTGCAGCGAGCACTAAAAATTTCACTGTCACTGGCTTTTCTTTACCTGTTGCCATGGTTTACTCCTCTGCAGCCGATGCCCGGGTTCCTGGTATTGCAACAAGCGAGGCCAGCAGCTAAAGGATTTGTAGAACGCCTTGTAATGCAAACAGTGAGTTGCATCACTCTGATCTCAAGTGTTTCCTTCTTTTTCGTGACAATTGGAAAGTGCAGGAAGTGTGTTGTGATTTTTTCGACAATACGTCAGTCTGCTGACGTTGATATGACCTTGAGCGCTTCACACTAATTGCCTTAAAGCATTTCCGTGCAAACTGTTCAAAACATTGGAGCTAATGCTCTTTAGGTCTTCGACGTCCTTGAGAGACAAGCTCGTAGTGCACTTCTACCTGATGCTGTCATTTCGGTCATTTTGAGTCAGCTTACTGTGGCAGTCACTTATACACCATTGATGTGCTCAAAACTTCATCTTGGTCTAGCGGACAGGGCGACTATGAGTGAGTTTCTAATTGGATTATTCGTTTTAATCGGAGCAGAATCGTAATACGAGCAAAGAATGTAGATTTGTCTCTGTCGTTCGTTACAAAAAAAAAATAAATGAATGCTAATTTTCTTCTGTGAGCCAAACACTAGGTGTTACATTGATCTTCATTCAACAGCTGATGTTTCGCCACTTAGTCTCCTTAAGAGCCTTTGAAAAAAAAAAAAAGCAGAAGTGTAGAGGGGAAGAAAAAGAGAGAACCCAAGAAAGGCAAAAAGGAAAAAAAAAAAATGGGGAAAAGCAAATGCGAAAAACAAGGAAATAAAAAAACAAAAATAACAGAAAAAAACATAGAAGTAAGAAGAAAAGAAAAAGGGAAAAAAAACGAATAAAAAGAAATGGAAGTCAAACAAAAAAAACGAAACTAAACCCCCAGGGAAGGCGAAAGATACGAGAAAGGAACAGAAGACGCCCCCCCATACTCTGATAGAAAACCCCAAGAGACAGAAGAGCGATTACCTTTGAAGCCCCCACCGAAACCACCTCGGACTTTTTCTCTTTCCTTTTATCAGACAACGACATCATCGCCCTTTTGGATCTGCCCCCAGGCAAAACGATATCGACGGCTAGCCCCACGGGGTGCACAGAACTCGGTAGCCTAACACCTCTCCCTGTTTAACCGTCTACCCCCCAAGAAAACTCTGTTTGTGGGCGATCCGTCCAGAAATAGGACACGAGTTAGGATTCCCTCAGACGATGGTGTGGTCTCTAATCTGATCGGATCTCCATCCTTAGCTTTGTCTTTATTTCACTCAAGCCGTACAGTCCACCCTTTGCTGAATTGAACATAAGTATCCGGAAGTTGAATCTAGGCCCTCTTCCGCTTGTATATTCACTCTACTGTTACTCCAGTTTCTACGCTATCTGTAATCCTATATGTCCTATTGCTGGTGTTGTACTGTTGCTGTAGAGATAAACGATAATCCATTATGAAGAGTCGATACAGAAGCAACTAATAAAGGTGCCCCGTCACCAAACCAAGTGAAAGAAAGCAAAATCTCCATTAAACTTCCTCTGCTACAAGCTTCTAATACTCACGAAGCAATAGTAGATTCTTCAGTGTACAACCAAAGAGAACAGTAGAGAAAGCGCGTAATTGGATGAGTAGGGACGATTAATGCCTACATCAAAAGGTCTGGAGTCGTCTGAGAAATGGCTATTGGTCATTAGATGTGATTGATGATATATATGAATAATGTAGAAAACGATTCAATACGTATCAAATACAATTCACGTAGTAAGTTTGATTCTTCACAGGTATGTATTCCGGATACTTGAAATGATTTCATTCGCTTTGCCATCTTCCCATTGTCGCTCATTGAAGTGGTCGAGCTAGCGCATGACTTATTGCAAAGTAAGTCTCTCTTAACTTTGTACGTGATAGTGATAGATAATGGTCGAGTGTGCGCTACTTGTAAGACCAAGATGGCAGGATCAAATGTGTTTATGCTGTCACAATAGAAAACTGTTGTGCTCTGCAGAATAGCGGGAAGCTTGTGGCTCTTTGATTCGGTTTTTCGTGACCGGGCTCCAGGACGAAGGTGTCAAACCCCTCCTTAAACCCTAAGGTGCCGCTATGGAAATCAATTCGTTGCTTGATTCACGTTTTTTTTTCTCCAATTTGCAGAAATGTTTGGAATTCTTGTATTGCTTTGAGGGAATAAGATTTTTTCTACTCTCCCATGTGCTTTCGGTTCAAAGAAATGTGTCCTGTATAGAGAAAACTATACTACGCAGCCATTAGTGAATCTGACATGCAACCAATTGTATAGCACTGTGCAAAGAGGATCACTATAAAAATCCTTAGTTTTGATCTTCCCTAGTTTCATACAGTGACCAAGAGCCATACCCAATAATGTGGAGTGCTGTGCAAAAACATTTGCGTCACCCGGGATTCAAACCCAGATCTCACTCTTTCCGTGCAGACCTCTTGTTTTTCGTGAGCGTCGGTAGTGCCACGGTTAGCATGCGCTCCCGGAAAGAGTGAGATTTGGGTTCGATTCCCGGCTGACGCAAATGTTTTTGCACAGCACTCTACATTATTGAGTATACAAGGACATTATACTACCGCAAGTGGCGGTCAAATAAAAAAAGAATTCTGACCGATTATCAATTCCAGGAGTTATCATAGTGAATAAAGAATGGAAGACAACTAGTAATTTTCCAAAAATGATGATGCATATTGTATGTGATACCAGCCCATCGAGAATTCTCACCATAGCTACATTCATATCAGTAATTCGTTTATTTTTTATTATTTAGAGCTGACGTATGTGAAAAAACTTGATAACTTATGGATAGCGGAGAAATCCTGAATATGGAAGGGCATTCGTGTTTGAGTAAGAAGCTTCAAACATCGACATTATGCAAACTATTGGTCAGAATCATGTGTCTCCAAAGAAGTATTCTCGGTACATTTCCCTATCCGCACCCATATTTGAAAAAGCGCATCTTCTATTCCTTTTTGACGTTTTAGTAATTATTCGACAGCTTAAATTTTGAGAATTTGAAGGGAGTATTTTATTTTTTGAATGGTTTTTATATTGCACTTTGAAAGTAAAAGTAAATTCTCAAGACCGACTGTCTATTAACCTCGGCATGCTTCAATATAATTACTGTTTTTCTTCTTTAAGCAAAACACGAGGTGTTATAATAAAATTTATTCACAGCTGACGTTTCGGCAGTTCGCCTTCTTCAGAGCCTGGAAAGGTCAAATTGTCCGCAATCCAATAAGCCAAACACCTCCAATACTCTTTTAGAAAAAATCACAGACCTAGATTTCAATCGCATCAAGCACAAAATCAACTCTCAACATACTCACCGCTTTTTATATGTGTTCCACTGAATGATTCAAGTGGAGACAACCGCAAGGAGATCACATAGGCTCGTAATGCACCTTACACATCAAAATAACAGTCTTATATACTGACTAAAATCACGTGTGATAACAAGGCATTCCTCCCTGCGGTTCATAGTTGGATTGGTGGTATTAATCCAAAGTGCTTCAAGAAGTTTTCGCGCTGATGTTTTTTGTTCCTGCGCAAGGATGGTGACTTCAATCTCAAAATCAGCTCCGTCGTGTTTCTGTTCTCTATGCGTCCCTAACGGGGTGTTCCGTCTTTTAAGACGCTTATCAGCTAGGTGTTCTTCTATACGGGCATAGAGCGGCCTACCCGTTTCGCCAATATATTTATCGCTACACGCTTTGCAAGAGATTAGGTAGCTGTACCTACGCTCGTGCAATCACCGTCTCTGCCGTTAGGACATATTTTACAATCTTTCATTATACAGAGACGGTCATATAAGCGGTTGCGAACTAGTTGGCGTTTTAGAGTATTCGGTGGTATTTCAATAAGAGCCACCGATTGCTCTAAACCCGCTCTTTCCAAACAGCGTTTTATAGCTGTACTAATCTCATTTGAAAAGAACGGGAGTATGAACGGGATTTTCCTTTCATTCGAATTTTCGTTTGGAGGCGCACTATTTCCTCTAAACCTAAGCCGAGGGGCTACAAATTCATATCCATTAGAAGTGGCTATTTCCCGAGCCAATTTCACGGATTCTTCTCTCTGCTCCTCCCCAGTACATACGCTGGCTGCTGTTCGAAACATGTTCTTTACTAGCGCCTTTTTCGTATGTGAGGGATGAGAAGAGAGATAGTGAACCAGGATATTTTTACTACTTGGCTTCCGGTACCACTTTGTGATGTAGCCGCTCTCGCTTAAGCTTATTTGCACGTTCAAGAAAGGAAGCCAATGATCTTTTGGTATCTCACGGGTAAACTTTATATACTCTGACTGTTCATTCAACAATCTAAAACAATTATCTAGCTCCTCTTGAGTGGAGCAGATAACCAAACAGTCATCTATATACCTACAGTAGAGTAATGGCCGGAGATCCATCACTGGTGCTTCCACTTTCGACATAAAGGCAATCGCTAGGCTAGGCGCCAGTCGCTGCCCCATTGCCAGCCCTCTGATTTGTGCGAAATACTTCCCGGACCATCTGAAGATTGAGCAGTCCAGGCACTCTTTTAACAGGACCATGAACTGCTCAATCGACAAGCCATACATGTTTACTGCTCCCTGGTGTTGTAACAGAAGCTCATGTGTGGCTTGCAATGCGGAGTCATTCGACACGTTGGTGTATAGAGCAGTGACGTCGAATGACTCCATTACGTACGCGCTGTTCGGGTTCGCGTTACGTAGACGATCCAGGAGCATCTGAGTGTCACCAACATGTCCTGTCTTATACTTACTTATGAAAACACATAAGTTAGTATCCACTGATGATCTAATGTCTAACGATCCATCCATATTCAAAGTTAGACCTATCATCAGCTGTGTAGGCGGACCGACGGATAGGATAGCATGGTTCTTAACGTTAATAACATCCCAGTTGCTAGGACACATTCCAGCTCATCTGACGAACACTCAGATGTTCCTGGATCGTCTACGTAACGCGAACCCGAACAACGCGTACGTAATGGAGTCATTCGACGTCACTGCTTTATACACCAACGTATCGAATGATTCCGCATTGAAAGCCACACATTAGCTTCTGATACAACACCAGGGAGCTGTAAACATGTATGGCTTGTCGATTGAGCAGTTCATGGTCCTGATTAAAAGAGTGCCTGTACTGCTCAATTATCAGATGGTCCGGGAATTATTTCGCACAAATCAGAGGACTGGCAATGGGGCAGCGACTGGCACCTAGCCTAGCGATTGCCTTTATGTCGAAAGTGGAAGCACCAGTGATGGATCTCCGGCCATTACTCTACTGTAGGTATATAGATGACTGTTTGGTTATCTGCTCCACTCAAGAGGAGCTAGATAATTGTTTTAGATTGTTGAATGAACAGTCAGAGTATATAAAGTTTACCCGTGAGATACCAAAAGATCATTGGCTTCCTTTCTTGAACGTGCAAATAAGCTTAAGCGAGAGCGGCTACATCACAAAGTGGTACCGGAAGCCAAGTAGTAAAAATATCCTGGTTCACTATCTCTCTTCTCATCCCTCACATACGAAAAAGGCGCTAGTAAAGAACATGTTTCGAACAGCAGCCAGCGTATGTACTGGGGAGGAGCAGAGAGAAGAATCCGTGAAATTGGCTCGGGAAATAGCCACTTCTAATGGATATGAATTTGTAGCCCCTCGGCTTAGGTTTAGAGGAAATAGTGCGCCTCCAAACGAAAATTCGAATGAAAGGAAAATCCCGTTCATACTCCCGTTCTTTTCAAATGAGATTAGTACAGCTATAAAACGCTGTTTGGAAAGAGCGGGTTTAGAGCAATCGGTGGCTCTTATTGAAATACCACCGAATACTCTAAAACGCCAACTAGTTCGCAACCGCTTATATGACCGTCTCTGTATAATGAAAGATTGTAAAATATGTCCTAACGGCAGAGACGGTGATTGCACGAGCGTAGGTACAGCTACCTAATCTCTTGCAAAGCGTGTAGCGATAAATATATTGGCGAAACGGGTAGGCCGCTCTATGCCCGTATAGAAGAACACCTAGCTGATAAGCGTCTTAAAAGACGGAACACCCCGTTAGGGACGCATAGAGAACAGAAACACGACGGAGCTGATTTTGAGATTGAAGTCACCATCCTTGCGCAGGAACAAAAAACATCAGCGCGAAAACTTCTTGAAGCACTTTGGATTAATACCACCAATCCAACTATGAACCGCAGGGAGGAATGCCTTGTTATCACACGTGATTTTAGTCAGTATATAAGACTGTTATTTTGATGTGTAAGGTGCATTACGAGCCTATGTGATCTCCTTGCGGTTGTCTCCACTTGAATCATTCAGTGGAACACATATAAAAAGCGGTGAGTATGTTGAGAGTTGATTTTGTGCTTGATGCGATTGAAATCTAGGTCTGGTGATTTTTTCTAAAAGAGTATTGGAGGTGTTTGGCTTATTGGATTGCGGACAATTTGACCTTTCCAGGCTCTGAAGAAGATGAACTGCCGAAACGTCAGCTGTGAATAAATTTTATTATAACACCTCGTGTTTTGCTTAAAGAAGAAAAACAGTAAAAGTAAAATTTTACTTCACACTCAAGCATCTTTAGCTGGACAGGCTTTTCATTCAGCTTCCAATAATCATTCGATAGCACTAATCTCAACACATTACGATGCGTCGCTTGGATTTTATAGCTGATTTATATTGGTAATGTGAAGCACAAAAAATTTGTATCAGTATAACAATAGAACAAAGTCCCCTTTACAATTCTGAAACAAAATTTTACAAGGTCAAAAGATTTCTAAATAAGTAAGTAAAAGCGCGGCCCTCAAATGACGAGTATTTTCGAGACGGTAGTTGAAAATGCTGTCCACATCTTCATTTGTTTAGAGAAAAATTTGACTCCTTCCGAGGAAATTTCTTAGTTTTTTGAACAAGAATTGTAAAGGAGAATCTGTTCCATCGTTGTGCAAGTGCAATATTCTTCTTGTTTCACACTGTCAAGTAAACTCGCTATAAAGTTCAAGCGACGAGTTAACTACTTCGAGTGCGAAACATTGTATTCTTTTTGCTTTAACAGCGCTCTATGTAGACTGCTTGAAAAACGAGTCCATGTATCATGATTGTCGAGATCCGGAATATCGAATGGCTACCAGTAATTCATGTCTATTATCAAATTTGGTACTTATTGCTCTAGTGCCTAGACTTATAAGGAAAAAAAAATTCCCCACAGACAAAATCTGGACCAATAGATTGCTTCTACCCGATTTCGTACCGTGATCATTTTGCTTAAGTCAAGATTTGAGTAATGCGAAATGTTCTTTGGCGAATATGATAACTGAATTGTTATCATTCACAATGCTGATTAGCCCTAAAAATCAGAAATTTTACCAGCTGGAGCATCTCAGTAGATCAAGTTGAATCATGCAGAATATGTTTATGATATATTGGTAAGCAACGAGTGAACAATGAATTAATTCCTGACCGAACTGCTGATTATTTTCGGAGTGATTCCAATAGAAGCTTTAGATTCAACCAGTATATATAGGACGACAATGAATAAGTGTCTACTGTTAATTCTTGGCCATTAGAGGTTACTGACAGAGTGAACTGCCAGTCATCCAAATCAACCTACTTGGCTACACCTACGTTGTTGTATATGATTGTAGGTTTCTGCACAGTGCCTCCGAGGGCACAACCGCTCTTCGCGGTCTCCTGTTGTATAGAAGACTTTATAAAATAGAAGTCTACTGGTGAAAATTTCATCATCGCCCCTAAAAATCATAGTGTTTTGAATCTCACTCAAATTTGCGCCAACAAGTGCCACTAAGCATAAAATTACTTCATTTTAGAAAAAATAGTATCAAAATGCCTGTTAAACTGAGAATGACTGAGCAAGACCAGCGATCAATATCTATTTGAGAAGTTCCATCCAATAGTCCTGTGTTGCAAGAGTATTACTTTCCCGATCGTTTTTGTTCCACCGCTGCGCATACTTGTCTATACAGCTCCATTCTTCTACACCTCCGTTTGCTACCATAGGACTCCTCAGAATAAGTAACAGAACAATCCATTGAATCTGACTCTTCTTTGAGTGTCGAAAATAACTCCTCTGTCACTATATCGGATGCACAACTATCTTGTCGTGCGAGTGATTCATGACTATCAACTTGATCCTTAAAAACAAGACATTATCTGATTACGAAAGCTAAATTGACAAATATCATATTTACCGTTTGAACGGATTCCACCTCAGATCCAATTGAAATACAATCCTGTTCAGCTTCGCGTCTGGGCATCTCGCATCTCAACGGCTCAGCACCATAGATCGACCGGGAAATTACAAAAAGTATTTTTATACTTCAGCAAACGTTCAATGGCTTTTTTAGTTTGGTAAGCCAAAAACTATCAAAACTTCAACAGATAATAAATATTTCAATGATTGTAGTCTTAGGAGAAACCAGTCCAATTTGCGACATTCGACCAATTCAAATTGACTGTTTCGCTTTGAAAGCGTATCAAAAAAAAAATTATCGGATATCCTCTTTATAACAATCAATGATGATGACTAACATCAAAGCTTTTTTTAGCACTTTATTTAATCCGTTATCACACTACTATCACAGTGTTTTTTTTTCTTCACTGTGCGGATCCCAGTACTTCACACATTCAATTCGTTTTTCGTCTTCCTCTTGAACGGCGTAGATGAGTGATTGAGCGAATCTCCTAACTATTCGAGGATAGCCTGGTTGTGGTGTTCCATAGGACGTTTTTGTTGACTGCCAAAGAGAGTTGGGAGGGGGAGGGGGAAGTGGAACTTGACTGTACGCGCGCCGTGACGAGCATCACAACCACTCGCCTACGGCGTCCCATTAATCAACACTGGCGATTAATATTTTTACTGTATTAATAAATAGTAATAATGAGAACAATAATCTTCAGTACCAGATAATGATAATAACTATCGATAATATAACCCAATGATATAGAGTGGTTTGCGAAAACGCCTCCGTCAGCCGGGATTTGAACCCAGAAAGAGTAGGATCTGGGTTCAAAATCCAGCTGACGCAAGCGTTTTTACAAACCACTCTGTTTTTCACATTTTTTCGGCTAAATTTAGGTTCGTAATATTCATTTAGAGGCTCAAATACATAGTATTTTGTGTCAAATTGGACCAATTAAAGTTATCAAAATGAAAAATGGCGATGATCCAACGAATTTCTTGCACGCCCTTGAGCTTAGACACGACGAGATATAATCTCAATCTCAATAGCAATCACCTCTACCATACGAGAAATGATGCAGTTCTGCGTCGTATGTGCCTCATAAAGTGCAGTCTACAGAGTTGCTTTGAGATCAGTCTTTACTTAGCATTCAATGATCAGTGAACATCCCACAAACTGCTTTTTTGATGAACGATCAATTCTTGAGACCACGACTAGTGAAAGAGCTCAAAAAAAGGCACAAGAGCAATTCAAAAACGGTTCAACCGGCTAGAACTACCGTACCCATGTGCGCTTCAGTGTACGTGCAGAACGTCATGGGTTAAAAAATGAAATTTCAAAGAGAAAAAGAGTATTTAAAGCTACTTCTTTGAGGAACTGTGCAGAATTCCGAAGACCCCCACATATTGTAATACCTAGAAAGACCTACCTCTCCGGTTCCTCGTAAAGAGATTGTCGCGGTTGAAGCAAATCCACAGCAGGATTTCTTGCTTTTGAACTGCTTGATTGCTTCGAAGACATTGACACATGGGACCATGGCGTTATCTGAGGACAACATGCACGTAATGCCACATATCGTCACTATAATTCGAAAAAATATTCAGTCTCTAACACACCCATTGTTTAAAAACCGCAGGTGGTTGCCAGATCGGGTCGATATCTCGCATTCTGTCGATGACGCACTCAGCAAAAGACTCATTTTCACTCTTGGAAGGGATGCACTCGTATAATTATCCTCTCGCTGCCAAACAAGACGTCGATAGCATTCCTCCATAATTCGTAGTTTATCTGAGAATCACTAAAGATTTCCATACGTAAAGATTGGGTAATGTAATGATAAAAATCTCTTTACCGCGAGCCCCTATAGAAGGACGCAAGTGGCAAAATACTGAAGAGTCTCGAGCACGAATGAAAGCCTTGATTCTTATAAACCTAGGACATATGTCCAAATTGAAATTCTCCCTATCAACAACTCCATGGTTAGATGACCTGAAAAATTTGTTTGCAAGCAACATAAATTTTCAGTACTTTTCCGCTAGCCGCTCCCTGTTTCGACCTTTTGAAAAAAAACGAGATTTGTAATCTACATTCAAAGTTCTAATGGTAACGCGATCGATTAATCAAGATAATTGAGAGAATGCTCTATTTCTCTAAAGCCTTTTTAATGCTTTGTAACAGTAATAATAAAATTATATTTCCACTGAGGCATTATTCGCTAGACAAAGCTATTTCACCTAGACATTGAGTAGTTATACGATAGCTTCAATCTCGACGATTTCAATAGTGTACTTGGTCTTTCGAAAAGACTTTTGAATGCGTTCTAGCAGCCAACGAAAATTGGGTTTCGCAGCCGACGCACTCTCCTTCCTTCGATGTTTGGCTGAGATCTCACAAAATTGCCAAAAAGTCATGACGCTTTTTTCAATGTGACGATTATTTTTAAAACCCGATCTTCACTGCTTAAAATGCATTAGAAGATCTTTTTTGAATCCACGTACGTCGCTGAACTCGTCGGGATTTAAGCTATCGAATAATTATTGAAAGTCTAAGGAAGAAGCTTCTCCAGCGGAAAATGCTCAAGAGTGGGTGTAGTTTTTTCTACTGCTATAGCGCAGTGAAGAGACCATTTCAGAAATAAAGTACAGCATTGAAATCCTAGAGATACAAGCTATTGAAGGATTACTGAAACTCGAGAATATCAGGAAACACATTTCTCCTGAGAAATTGAAAAAGAGTGCAGATAACGTAAGGAATCCCAAATTTTCGAAACGCGGTTTTCCTTTGGCTGCTGCAACGCATTGAAAAGTCCTTATCAAAACCAAGTTTAGTCATTGAAATCATCCTAATGATCTGTCGAATGATCACTAAAGTCTAAGGAAATTAAGTCCATCGAGCAAAAATACTTGAGCGTGAAAAAAGTTTTATTTCTACTATAAAGCGTAATGAAAAGGACATTTTGAAAAATTCGGCGCAAAATTGTCGTCATTGAAGCTATCGAGTCTACCAAAACCCTAAGCCTAGGCAGAAAACACGCTTTTGCCAAGGAGTCGAAGCAACACTTACTTGTCTACTAGCCTGGCTCTATCGATATGTCGTGCGTGAACCTCAGTAGCACTACAATCGATACATTTTCTCAAAGTCTTCACATAATAGAACCAGTCGTGTACTGAAAAACGTCTACGTGGTATAACCTCAAAGACACTATTACGAAACAGCACATAAAGTATAAACGCAAACAAGCACCTCATCCATAGCACGAGTCCATGCTTGATCTTGATCGTATGAAATGATGTGGTCCAGCAATGAAGCTCTTAGCCGTTTGATAATGGCCCACCTGGAAGCAAGATGAATTGGTGGCACGGGTTCGCCGTAACCTTTGCGCTATTCATGTCTATGTGGCAAATTCAAATGAAAAAGATGCGAGGCACGATGAAATATCTTAGAGGAAAGGAAACACTGCAACATTTGCAGAAACGAAAACATCGATGAATTGATCACTTTCTCTCATCATTTAGCTACTACAACAAGGTTGATGAATAAGCCTCATTCGGCTGACATTCTGACGTTTCATCTTCTTCAGAGCCAATGATTTGCACTCTTGAGCTC